>JAPDVU010000004.1:107774664-107954783 GCA_026230045.1 Corynorhinus townsendii | reverse complement strand
TTGTAACACTTACTCTATTTCAGGGAGAAAGATTTAAATGTTAATTTCCGTAGGTAATTCTACGTTGGTGACCTAAATTGTAGATAACCAGTTTTCCCAGGAAATTCAGCAGCCAAGGGAGACTTTGGAAAAGAATGAAAACTAAGAAATTTGCTCAGTGATTTAGGGAATCACTTAAAGTTGTTGACCTGGGAGACAGACAAGAAGATAATTGGAATTTTGGTTTTGGAAATTGTAGAAGAAACATGTCCCAGGTGATCTGGAGCCTCTGACTCTGCTCTTGGGAAGCCAAACTACTGTCCCAGCTCAATGTGTTTAAATATGTCCAGTGTCCTGGAGAGACTGGGACCCTCCCCTCCAACTCCTGACATCCTGCTCCAAAGCTGAGGCTTCTCCAAGTAAAGTGGCTCCAGCCAACCAGTAATCATTTAATACAATGGAACATTGTGTGCTCAATGAGTCCCTGTGCATAGTGCAATCTGTCCTCAGTCAGCTTCTCCAGCCTCCGGACAATGAAGTCCCTCAATCACATGCACCCCAAAACACAATCTGACCTTTCCCAGCTGGCTTGTGCTCTCAGGCCTGTAAACTGTTCCAGCCTCCTCCACACTCTGAGTCCTGTCTATGCTTCTCCTTTCCTTTCAGATTACACCTCTTTACATTGTACCCCTGGTTACCTCAGGTAACTGCCTTCTCTCAAGTTGGCACAACACAAGGAGAAGCCAATGGAGAGGCAGGCTGAGCACCTTGTCTCTGGCCGATGGACTTAGAGGATGACTGGCCTGGTCTGCAATTTAAAGGCATTCACATGTCTTCTGGAACTTCCCCCACTTCGCACTCCACCAAAGCCTTCAGTAATGTTCACTCCACCCCCCAAGTATTATGTGATTAGTTGTTTCATGTGTAGAAATCAACACAATCCCAAGTCTGAAACAAGAGCAGAAATGGAGAAAGAACCACAAATACAGAGCAAAGACGAGAAATTTAGCTAAAGTGAGACAAAGATGAAGATAAAAAGGTACAGGGAACTGAC
The DNA here is from genome assembly GCA_026230045.1 of Corynorhinus townsendii. Taxonomy (NCBI): domain Eukaryota; kingdom Metazoa; phylum Chordata; class Mammalia; order Chiroptera; family Vespertilionidae; genus Corynorhinus; species Corynorhinus townsendii. Next base: position 107,953,750 of record JAPDVU010000004.1, on the reverse strand, counting down.
AGTAACTGTGGGTAAGCCCTCTAGAATTTCTCACAGAGTTTGGAATGTGATTTAGAAAGTTCTTACACAGGTGTAGAGAGCTGAAATCTTGGGTTACAAACACATACCAGTATTGTGGAATAGAAAACATGTAGGATCCTATATGTTAAACCTCCATGGGATCAAATCTATTCACCTAGTCCAGAGCTTCTTGAACCTGCTGTCTATGGGAGTTATCTAGAGGATCTGAAAAATGTATTATTTCTTAGAGATTTGGTTCACATCTCCATACTTTTAGAGCAGTGGTTCTCAACCTTCCTAATGCCGCGACCCTTTAATACAGTTCCTCATGTTGTGGTGACCCCCAACCATAAAATTATTTTCGTTACCACTTCATAACTGTAATTTTGTTACCGTTATGAATCATAATCTAAATATCTGATATGCAGGATGTCTTAGGTGACCCCTGTGAAAGGGTCGTTCGACCCCCAAAGGGGTCACGACCCACAGGTTGAGAACCGCTCTTTTAGAGCATAAGCACCTCCATGACCCCACCCGTGACTCTGATGCACTCAATCTGAGATCTGAGTTTCTAGACGTGTCACAATTCCTTGTTTATATTTATATTTTGTAGTTTTAATTCAAAACTCAACATTTAGATAATATAACATAGAAACTTAGGACACTGACATATCTTCTGCTTTTCTAGGGCTCAATTTGCAATTGTTTGCATGTTTGTTTAGTGACTTGGTTGGACTCTTCTGAGGAAGTCTGTTTCTCCTGCAGTGTGAAACCTCTGGTGTTGTTCCTCAGAGGTGCAGCCTTGGGATGTCACCTTGAATGACAATAGTCTTAGCAGTTCTCTCTTTGTTTGTCTCTTTCCTTAATTTCTCTGTTAAGCTCTGTGTGTCTATTGTTATTATATCCAGCTGTTAGGCCTATAATCGCCAACTGATTGCTCTCTTGTTTTTGACAATGTCTTTGGGCATAATTTGCCCCATAGTTTAATATAATTTAATTTGGTTTCCTTTTCAGGGGTGGTTTCTGTGGCCAGTCTTTCAGGATTTTTCTGACCCTAGAAAGGCCCTTTGTACCTGCCTCTTTTCTGGTTGTCTTTGGTAAACCTACAGGCCAATGATTTCTCTTGTAACTCCTGTAAGGTTACCAGTCTCCTCCATATTACTTACCATTATAATCTTTAGTGTTATCAATAGAACTCTTTGTTCTTCCCACACTCTGCTTCAAATAAAGTCATTATCTTTGATGAAGGCTTTGTAATTATCTGTAATTATGGACTTCTATTCATCTCAAAATCTCGGAGCCACAGCTCTTGGCTCTGGGCAGGGGAGAGTAGCCTCTGATGTTCTAAACCTGCCTCTTTCAGCATGGATCCTTCATCACACGAGGGAGCTGAAGTGTGAGCAGTTTGGCTCCTATTTTCTTGGCCACACCTACCCAGAATGCAATTTATTTCAAGCTGAGCTGCTGGTAAGTGGGTATCACAAAGACTCCTCACTCTATATGACCATATGGCAGTGTTGGAGATCTTAATTTTTAAAAATTTCACCAGTTGTGGTTGTTCTACTAGCAATGATGATGTAAGGTTCCTTATGATGCTACCTGGAAGTGGAAACCCTGTCACTATTTTAGATTGAACATTGTCTACTGTGCTAGATCCCCTAAACTACCTACTTGCCTATACATGGATTTTGTATAGCTTATTTTTTTCTCTTTTTGTTATTCTTTAGTGGAGTTGGAAGAAATAATGCTAAATGGGGACCTAGTTGACAGCTTTCATTGTCTTCCAGATTGTTATGTTTATTTGGAATCCTTGGCTTTCCACTCAATGCAGATATGATATACTTGCAGAGGATAGGAGAAAAGTTGATGTCTCCTTATATTTCCAAATAGTCATTTATGCTCTTTTACAGATCAGAAATGAGTCCTTCAATTCTAATTTATAAGTGATATTTCTTCATGATCAACAATTTTCCAAAACAACGAAAATGCTCGGCTGTTAACTCACCACTTTAGTTTTGAGAACTTAATTGATAGAATCTTAAAGATGGCAACATCCATGAGCACTAGTTTCAATTTAGAGAGAGTTTATTTTCTTGGTCCATGTCAGAGTTAAAGTGCTAAGTGTTGTGCCTGCTCTAACAGAAGAACTGGTGAGGGTTTGGAGACTCACAGAAAAACTCCTCCATTTTCACCCTCAGGCCAGCCCCAGCCTAGGAGAGGTCCAAATTGATCCTGAACACAGTTCAGTGTGATCTCCATAGTGAGGTTTTCTTCTTGGTCAAGCCTTTTCCTCTCACCCCTCTGATCATTTCAGCAGGTGGAATTCATGGGACATGGGCCCTGTAACCTAGCCTTTCTAGCCTGTGCTGTGACCAAAACTTTAAGTAAGGAGTAAAACAGAATGAGTTTGTGAGGCAGGTACAGCCCTTTGTACAATCCGTGCTTTCTGGTGTACAAGTGAATGTACAATAAATCTTCCTGTAGCTCATTTCTTGGAAATAGAGGGGATTATTGTGCTGAGATATACATTAAAGTTGTCCCTTTGTCCCTTGATAAGATGTATTTCCAGCATTTATCAGTAATAATAAAGCACTTAAGAACATATATTCATGGGAGGTTTGAACTGAACCAACAAAGATGTCAAACTAAAACCAAAAGGAAGAAATGAAAATAACAGAATAAATGATCTGAAAATTGATCTGAAAATCCCAGAAAGAGGCCGAAGGACAGAATGCTACAGATAGGTCCAGCAGCCTCTGAATTCTTCCCCCAGTTCCAGTATTAATTAGCTCTTCTTTTGCCATTAGCATGATGGAATGGCTAACAATTCAGGTTATTTTGAAGCAACCAGGTGGTTTTCAGGGAAAGGGCAATAAAAAGTCCTGGCAGATGAGTAAGGAAGGGTGCTGAGGGTGTGTTGAGAGTGGCAGAAAACTGGGAGAAATATACCCGCTTTGCTTCTTCCTTTCTTCTTGGCTGTTGGCTAAACATGGTAAATGGAGCTGCTCCCTGTCACTATGTTTAACGACACATTACTCTGATGACCCTAGGGACTCAAAGTATGGGGGAAAAGATACTGTAGTGATATTTATCTTTCATATCAGACCCATAAAGCCAAGAGTTCCAGGACCAGTCTCTCCATACAGTCTGAGAATGCCTGTTCAGTGTAATAAATTAATCATTACAACAAGCCAACATCTGAGAAGCATGAGTAGGCAGCCAGGGCTCAAGATTCATGTTCATGGAAAAGTCTTAGGACTTGTTCACATGGGAGAAGTCCTAGATAATGGTGTATGACGTAAATTCATTGGAGGCATCAGACTTGATGATATGACACTTCTCTGTCTTCTTATCTGTAGAGATAACTGAGGCTCAGAGAAGTTATCATTTTATCCAAACCATAGGTCCAGACAATGGTAAAACCAGACCCACATACTTTTTCTGGCGGCATGTCACATGTTAATGGCAGACATCAGCACTGATATCTGCTCTAAAGCTCATGAAACAAAACAAGTGTCACTGTGCTAACAGAAGGGAACACGCAGTCAGACACATTAGCCATCTTGTGCTGCCCTGTGCATGAAATTCTTGCATGGGGGGCAGGGTCCCTCCACCCTGCCTGCACCCTCTCGCAACCTGGGACCACTGGCTCCTAACAGCTCGCCTGCCTGCCTGATTGCCCTTAATCACCTCTGCCTGCCTGGCTGATTGCCCCTAACCCCTCTGCCTACCTGCCTGATCGTCCTTAACCACTTGCTTTCCTACCTGATCACCCCTAACTGCCTCTGCCTCAGCCCCTGCACCTGGAACCAAGACTTCCCTCCTCCGGCTGGCCACTGGCACCCGTGACCCAGGCTTCCCTCCCTCTGGCCAGTCGCAGGCACCCAGGACCCTAGGAAGCTTCACCTGAGCTCTGGCTTTGTCAGAAAGGACATGCAGAATGACATCCGGGAGATGGTCTATCCAGTCTAATTAGCATATTACCCTTTTATTAGTATAGATTTATACAAAATACTGGTCTGTAGTTTCCTTGTATTATTGGTCCTGTGTTATTTTTGCCTGGTTCTGTTATCAGGATAATGCTGGTCTCAAAGGATGACATGGGATGTTATGATAATTAGTGTTATGTATCAACATTGCTGACCCATGGCATCTAGACACTTTCTTAAACAACAGTCTATATGTTGAAGTGAAGGTGTTTTTTTTTTTTCATAATAAGATTAATATTTCAATAAAGCAGATTACTATGCATAATATGGGTAAGTTTTTTCTAATCAGTTGAAGGCTTTAAGAAGGAGAAGGGGGGCGGGGGGAGAAAAGAAAAAGAGAGAGGGGGAAAAAACTGCAATAAGGAAGAGGGAATTCTACCTTTACTGTGCCTTAGAACTCCAGCTCCAACATGAGTTATCATGGGTGTCCAGCATGCCAGACTACTGTGCAGATTTTGTATTTCTCAGCCTCCGGTATCACATTAGGCAATTGTCCCCTCTCTATATAGACCCATTTTTCTGAAGAACCCTAGCAAATTTGTATCTCCTGATCATTTTATTAGAAAACTTGAGAAGGATTAACAATAATTCCACTTTCAATGATTGGTAAAACTTACCAGTGAAGGCATGCTGTGGAAGTTCTGAATGTAATGGGATAATTTATTATATATTCAAAATATGTACTTGTTGTAGGCCTTTGAGATTGTCTTCTTGAATCAGTTTTGGTAATTTGTGTGTTTCTAGAAATTCCATCTAATTATATTTTGGGGGGTAGAAATGTACATAAGACAATTTTATCGCCCATCTTTAAATAAATCATATGGGATAGGTTCTTGGACCACAGTGGATTAAATGAGAACTCCATAACAGAAATATCTTCTACACTGCCCTATCAGTGGCACATGACTCCCTAACTGGCTGGTCATCAGAATCTGGGTAAAGTTCTTGCTGATGGCCCTCCAAGGTCAAATTCTACCTCTGAAAAGGGACTTTTCTGGGTTTGGAAGGACAACACTGTCAAGGAAGGAGGGAAAAGTAAAAGGTAAATGGCCATTTCTCCTTTTTATTCTACCCATTGCTAAAGCCAATCTCCGGTGTTGAAGAGAAGAGCAGATAATGTTCCCCACGCCCCATCCGTCCTCTGGTTCCAACTCTCATCACATCTTTTCCACTTATAGGACAGATTGTCTTGCTTAAGAAGGGACAACTTCAGTCTCTGCTCACCCTTGGCCAGCTCTCAACCGATAGTCCAGGCATGCTAACTAACCCTGTGGGCATAATCAGTTACATCTGATATAATGTAGCCTCTTCATGAAAGTTCTGAGAGCAGCTTCCTGGTTAAGGGCAGATGTGTTCCCAGCTGAGCTGAGAATCAGCCTCCAAGAACACTGGCAATACCAGGGGACATATTCCTGCAAGGCTGTGAACAGCGTCATCCTCAGTCCACTCACAGTGATTTTGAGGACTCTAGCTTTCTTTTTAAACAGGAGAGAAACTACTGTCTGTTTCTGACAACTGAGGAAACAGAGGTCTAGAAAGGGTCGATGGCACACACACTGCTCAGGATCAGGAACCAAAATATAAGTTGTAGAGTTCTTTCTGTCCCTCCAGGAAAAAAATAATCCTTGACAAAAATATTAGCAAACTGAACTCAATAGCACATTAAAAATATCATAGATCACAATCAAGTGGGATTGTGGGTGCACTTCTTTTTATCAGAGTAAATCTGTACCTTACTGCGGTGGGTATCTTTAGATAGGACAAGGGTCTCAAGGTCTGGGCATTTCTTACAAAATGCATTCTTGCTAAGTGTGAAAATGAAGCACAGTACTTTGTATGCACATCTGTAAGCAGGATGAGCTTGACAGGAAACCAACCTAGTCACACAAGTATAGGCAACTGCAAAGAAGAAATCAATGTGTAATTGACCAAATACTGTATAAAAGCACTGGCTACGCCTTCCTTTGGGGATACGGAAATTTGGATGTGAACCCCCTGGTCAACTTTATTTGCTGAAGGAAATAAAACTACTTTCTGACAACTATGTCTTGTACTTGAATAGAAGCTGTGAACCCCTTGAGTTCAGTAATATCATGAAACTTTAGCCACAAAGGTGACTAACACCAAGACAGATTCATAGATATAAGATCTGAGTTATGGTGAGTTAACAATAGCTAGTACAGGTGGCAACAACACAATAGTTTCCTGCTATGGATAATGAACATTCTTCTACCTCCAACAGATGAAGGAAACCCTGTCGTGTAATTACCTCAAAATGACCCCATTTATGATGAATTTGTTCACTTGTTACTATATACTATGTGGTCCTAAATTTAAGACACATGGAGGTGTGGAGTGTTACAAAACACAAAGTTATTTCCAAACAGTGCCCTCTAATTTTACATACTTTCCTTGGTGCACAGGTGAGAAGGAGTTCAATGTAACTGCTGCACATGCCAGGCTATGTGTAATAACAGGTACAAGGTTCTGCATTATGGTGGCTTTTCCCTGCAGAAATTTTCAGACATAGTATTTCCAATAGACTTAATCACTTATCCAGCAGTCTTTAGTGAAGTGCCCAATGAAGATCCCATATTGGAAGGACCTTTAAAACTCTAACTCTGAGTAACAAATGAGTCCCTGATCTCAAGCAGTACCAAAAGCCACCCAGAATGTGAAACCACAAAGACAAAACTATAGGACAATCTCAAACACAGTCACCTAGAAAACAAAGAAGAGGAGGCCAAAAGCTGCAAAACAGGAAGCACGCCACAAAACCGCTTTTTTTTCAGCAAACATCATGAGACTGTGAGAGAGAGAGAAAAAAATCAAGGACGAAAAAGAAACAGAAAGCAATAAAACTGCTGCAGTAACAAGCAGCAGCCAGCAAACGGCTAGGAAAGCCAGTTGGAGAAAATTCAAAAGGAGACAGCTCTTTTCCTGCAGCTAGATTTGAATTGAGCCCTTTAAATAGTCAAAAAACAAAACAAACAAACAAACGGATACCAGAAACAAGCACAAATATGTCTTATTTTTTTTAACTAAACATTTTTTTTATTGTTTTAAGTATTACAAATAGTAGTACATATGTCTCCTTTTTTTTTCCCCCATTTGTCTCCCCCCGACCTCCCCTACCCCCCAGGACATGCCTTCACCTGCCCGCCCTCCCCCCCGCCCCAGTGTCTTGTATCCATTGGTTGTGCTTATATGCATGCGTACAAGTCCTTCGGTTGGTCTCTTACAGCCCCGCTCGCCCAACCTCCCCTGTCTTCCCAATGTAGTTTGACAGTCTGTTCAATGCTTCTTTGCCTCTGTATCTTTTTCCCACCATTTCTTTCCTTTAAAAAGTTTTGCCTTTGCAGACTAGAAATAAACATATAATAACAAAACAAGACAAAACAAAAAAAATGTTTGAGTCCCAATTAACCTGACTGTTCTTTGGTTCACACTTAATATTTGTCTCAAATGTATCCAATATTCTGTATATGTGGGAAGGTTTTAAATGTTTACTAATTCACTTTTCCTGCCTTTCAATATAAAGTGGAGAGTAAGGTGTTTTGTTTTGTTGTTTTTTAAACCAAAGCTGGAAGATCTAAAAGAGACATGTCATTTTTATCCATTAAGAGACAGGAGCTCATATCCTATGTAATAAAAAGCTAGGTGGCGTCACGTGTGATGTCATCATAAGATGGCCGCCACAAGATGGCCGGAAGGGGAGGGCAGTTGGGTGCAACCAGGCCGGCAGGGGAGGGCAATTGGGGGTGACCAGACCGGCAGGGGAGCAGTTAGGCATCAATCAGACTGGCAGAAGAGTGGTTAGGGGGTGATCAGGCTGGCAGGCAGAAGCATTTAGGGGCAATCAGGCAGGCAGGCAGGCAAGAGGTTAAGAGCCAGCATTCCCGGATTGTGAGAGGGATGTCCCAAATTTCAGAGGGTGCAGGCCAGGCTGAGGGACACCCCCATGCACGAATTTCATGAACTGAGCCTCTAGTAAACACATAAAAGCATCCTAAAATTTAGAGAGAAAGAAAAGAGTGAAGATCAAAGAGAAGTGAGTGTTAAAAATGAAAGAGGAATTTTCTGTGCTGATTCTTGTACTATGCAGCATCTCCAGTAAAATTTCTAAAAATAAAAAAGAAAGAAATAGCTGAATATGAACAATTGTGCATAAATAGCAATTAAAAAAATAGTAAAAAAGTTGCATTTGGGCCTCTCAGAGTCACAGGCTGAAGTAGAAACAGTGCACAATGCCACAGGAATTAGGAAATAGGAGAGGCTGAGGAAAAGGAAAGGGAACTTTTAGAAACAGAGGGGAGGACTTTGAAGTCTTCCATGCTGTGTAATGATAGTTTGGACCAATTTCATCAAGTCAAGGAGTGGGGAACACTCAACTGACATACAACTGACAAATTATACTATGAGGGACTTAGACATATTGGATATTTATAATATAATTTATTTTAAATATGAATCCCAGATATCTATACTTACATATGGTACATTCTTCTCACATATGTACTTCTTTTTATAAATTGCCTCATTCAATTTGCTAGTATTTTGTTGAGGATTTTTCTGTCAATATTCATAAATGATATTGATGTGAAGTTTTATTTTCCTGTAATATCTTTGAAGGATACTGACCTCATAGAATGAATGGTGAAGTACTTCCTCCTCTCCTCATTTTGGAAAGTGTTTGCAAAGCATAAGTGTCAATTCCTTAAGTGTTTAGTGAATTCACCAGTGAAGCCATCTGGTACTGGGCTTTTCTTTGGTGGTAGTTCCTTACTTTAATTATTAATTTAACCTCTTTACTTGTTATATGTATATTCAGATATTATTTCTGTTTGAGTCACTTTCAATAGTTTGTATATTTCTAGGAATCTAATGTACAGTATAAAAAGTCAAAAGAAAAAAAGATTTGGTTTTCTGTGCAGGTAGCTCCCAGCCTCCAGCTCCCATACTGTCAGGACCCACCTTAGCTTTTGAACAGAAGTCATGCCCTTCCCAGGCCCAGCTCAGCAAAGCTCCCAGTGTCTGCCCAAGCAGGTCAGTCTTTGCCCCAGAACTCTCTACTTATTTCTCATAGGCTTTGTCAGATCTGAAGATACCTTTGTCCAACCCAGATCCTTCTTTCCTTTCCTTTTCAAATGTCAGATCTGCAACGAGATATGAGGCTTCTTCTGCCCAGCTCTGCTTCCTCCCTTTTGTCTTTAATAGACATTACTCCACAACCACACCCCAATAAACCTCTTGCACTCTTTCTCAGCAAGTGCTTCTAGAAGGAACTAATGCAGTATTGTCCCATCCTCAAGAATGGTCCTAAAGGAATGTGCGGATGTATATCAGGTCCTACCTAGAACAGAAACCCACAAGCTCCTGACTTCATCAGCTCCCATGTCACCTGCTCAGCATGGGTGACACCCTGGGATTTGTCCCTGCCTTTAAACAGAGGAATATTCTGGGAAGAGGCACAAATGACTTCTAGAACTTCTCCCTGCCATGTTCAGGTTACACTTATTTATCCCTGTTATAGTGAAATATCCAGAGTAGGACATTAGTGAGTTGCCTGACACCTAGTAAAGTGACTATCACCCATAACCTAAAGGTCTCAGGCACCAAAGATGCAAAAGCCTTGGCGAGTCCAGGTGTGTCTTGCCTCTGGGAGGAGCCATGCTCTTCCCCAAGACAGAATAAAAGCAATCAGGAGGCTGTTAAGTTCATAATACAATTCATCTTTATTATTTGACTCAAGCGAGTGTATTTACACATGATTTTTTTCAGAATTTGTCATAGCAAGGGTTGTTTAGGGTACAAAAGTATTAATGCTCTTATAAATGGCCTAACCTTGAAACACAAACTCCCTCCCCACACTTTTTAATTGTCTTCCTAAGCTGATACTTTCAAAAAGCAAAGGCAGCTGATCCCATCCCAAAGCATCTATAAAGCGGTTAATATTGAAAACATCTGGTCCTACATCTATTGGGAGGAGATTCTATAGCTCCCATCTCATACAGCGCCCCCATCAGGGAGCTCTCAAATTTGTCTGCTCAACCATGAGTGGAATATCATCATCATCTAGGAACTGAGAAGCAACCTGAAGTGGAGAGGCTGCGTGAGAATGAATCTGGACCATGGGCAGTGCACCCACCTCATAGGACCTGCCCCCAGACATGAGACACCATAAGCTCCTAATGTGTTTGACCACGATTATGTGAATTCTCTGAGTTTTATCATCATCCCTAACCTTCAAGATAAAAAAAAAAAGAGAGAGAGAAAGGTGCAAAGGAGTTTTCAATAAACTCTTTAGAGAAAATCTACATTATTCTTAGAATTAAAAAATTTTGCAAGGTTGTCTAATTTTGGCAATTTTACTGGGATTATTGTTCTAGTCCATTGCACTATGATGATTTAACAATACAGTCCTTTGAATCCTCATAGAGGTGTGTTCATTTCCTCAGAGTAAAGAAAGAGGGGATGACAGGGTCCTTTGCATTTAGACTTGAAATGGAGAGGACAGAAGGAACAGCCACCATTTTAGGAAAGAATAGCTCAGGGGCCAGTAGGCTTGGCAGGCACGGGGGAAGCTCACAGGAGTCCAGATTCTCCTCTCTGCCATGGCCAGGACTCTCACACATCTGGACACCCTGATTCTCTGTAACTATATGTGTTATGGCCGCTGTTGGCCTTGTCCTTATTCCTGGGTCTGACCTGACTGCAATCTACCTACACAGGTAAGGTGATTCTTGTGACTTGATTCTGACTTTTTCTCTACCTTATTTCTTCTTGCTCTTTTATAATCCCCTACTATCTGCCCCAACCTGACAATTTATTTACATACAAAGAGGTAAAGCATCACGCGGTAAGACACATTGACTTCTCAAGCCCTCAAAGTCATGAACCCACTTCCCACCTAACAGTCCTCCCATACCCCCCAACCTGAGCATGTCTCTAACTTAAAGAGACCCCAGGCATTTCAGCCACCTATGAAAACCTATCTTTTACTTTCTTTAGAATTTTTTTTTTTTTTTTTTTTGGATTTTGCTTTTCCTGGGCATCTTTAGCTATTTTGTTGACGTGCCTTTTATGGTTACCTATCAGCTCATTGGCCATTTTCAAAAGACTTATTACCTGGTCTTCCCTGGCTTGGCCAGTTTCTTTGTTATTAAAAGCACAAACTCGCTCCCTGCACTTTTTAACTGTCTTCCTAAGAAACTTGTTTTCTGTGTTTTTGCAGTAACCTTTAATGTCCCCGGCCCCCAGGTCTTCCTTCCGAGTAAAAAGCACAATCATGTATTTCCTAACATCCTTTCCAAAGATGGTCTTTAGTGCCACCATCACCTTTTTGTCTTCGTCGGTGACCCGTCCCAGCTGGAGCACCAGTACCAGAACCGTGTTGCCTTTACTTCTGGGCATACATTCTTGGACTATCTTTCGCTGGGATGGGTCACTGGACAGCAGACAGAGCTCAGGGGTGTCCACAACCACGGTGTCTTGCACAGCCCCTGTCCTCTTGCTTTTCTGGCACGTGGTGGTGACCGGCTGGGCTTGGAGTTGAGAGATGAACTCTGACCGCCCGAGGATGGTGTTCCCAGTGGCACTCTTCCCAGCCCCACTCTTTCCCACGAGGACAATGTTCAGGGTCTCTGTCAGAGGAAAGCAGGAGAGAGCTGAAACCCTGGGCTGATCTGAGTTCGCCTTCCAAAGCCACACATTAGAGGGAAAAACACTTGGGAAGCATCAGGGCTGCCTTCCCAGAGCAGTTCCAGCCACAAGCATGGGAACGGCTTCCTCCAGACAACTAGTGAACCCAGAAGCAGGAGCTGGATCACAGTCCCTGCCCAGTGTTCACCCACTGACATGCTGCCATTCTCATCTCTTAATATTCCCCTTTTCCTGGTACCTTCTTTGATATCCTGGCACCCTGTGAGTGCTTTGTTACTCTACACCTCCTCACCTGTGTCTAGTCTACTCATCTCATCTCTGTCTTCTGTTACTGCTGTGACTATGTATTCCCACTGAAGACTAATGCTAACTGTAGCAAAGTCTCCTGGACGTATTTGAAAAATGATTCCATACAATTACTTTTCGTGAAAAAGCAACTACACATACCATCTGTGGGATACCAGATGGAGCATGCTAGAAGTCACTTCTCATTACAACCACATTCAACTTAACTGTGTCTTTCATTGATGTCAAGAGGCACCTCATGGCTTTAACAATGAGTACCACTAACACTGTTCTCTGTGGTGTCATTGTGGAGACTATATTTTCCTACAGATGGAATTACAGGAATAATGTGATGCACATCACATTTCATTTTCCTGGGAGATTAAAATGTTAAACTTGTCTTCACTGGGCTTGGTCCTTAGTGTTCCTCTCGTTTTGCTACCAAAGGTAAGTACTGCAGCTAAAGTCTGTGCGCTAAAGCAAAATCCAGGGAAAATCTGAGTTTAAACTGACACTGAGTCTATATTCATAAAATAGTATACAACTCATCATTAAATAAAAGACAAGAATGAACTACTGATATGCAACATGGCTGGATCTCCAAAACATGCTAAGTGAAAGAAGCCAGATGCAAAACCACATACAATATGAGTACATTATATGAAGATCAAAAAATATTCAAAATTAACCAGTGCTGGTAAAAGTCTGAAGAGTGGTTTCCTTTGGTGAGCTCTTGTAAGGAGATGGAAACGAGCCATATCATTGTCTAGATGATGGTCACGTATGTGTAGATGTGTAAAAGTCATTGAGATGTATACTTATGATTTGCACATCATACTACACTTAAATTAAATCTCAATAAATTTCTGTGAAAACCTGCACCACATAACTGTCTCTCCACACATGCCCTGTTCCCACCACTTCTCCTGTGAAGCAAGGTCAACACCAGACCTACATCCTGAGCCAATGGCAGTCAGCAACTCCAGGGATATTCACTGAATCTCAGTCATCCAGGGAGCCATCCCTGTGGAATGTCACTTCATGTCTGCATGGCAAGCTTGGGACGGGAGTGATCATGGCACTTAAAGAAAGCAGCTGAAATGCAATAACTTCACACCCTTTTATGTTGCCTTTGGGAAGTTACTGACATGTGCAGAGTTTAGGATACATCACTAATGGCAATCACTACATGGATACTGAGCTCCATCACTGAATTCTGCATAGTAGTGCTATCAGTGAAGGAGGTGTTTGCATCCAGGACCAGGAGGAAGAGGCCAAGTAGGCACAGCAAGCAAACCCAGTTTTGTAACATTTTAGAGAATGTCAGGTACACCTGCAAAGGGCCAAAGACCTTTGCTGGTGCTATACCTACTCAAAAGTGTTAAGAGTTCCTTAGAGACAGGCTGTAGTCATTGACCTGAGCAAGTTCTTCAGGATACTTTTTTGCTCTGATTTACCTAGATACTTTTCCCACTTCCCTTTGATGCACAACACATTAAAAGGAATTCAAATATGAGCTTAACATATTTTAAGGATCTGCTTACCATTTGGATTGTCCCTTTTCTGAGATGTATCTTCTTTCACACAGTCCTGGAAAATAAAGAGTGAAAATGATGTACCAGATCTAAAATCTCATCTTTTCACAAAGTAAAGAAATGGAGTCATAGTGTGTAATTCAGAGTAATTTGATGAATGGGCTGTGGTCAAATGAAGACCATGGTCATAGTCCTTGCTGGTCATTATAAACTTGTCCATAACGACAATCTTGAGACCCTACTGTTTCTGCTGCTTTAACACGTTTCCCAGTGCATGATGGATCTTGCTCTCACTCAAAAGAGCCCCACAGATGCCATATACAAGGCATTGTTCCTAAAGCGCTAACTTCACTTCTTTACAGTTCCTAACAGTAATTCCTTCCAAAGTCTTCCAGAGTTTCTGCTATTCCTGAAGAAAATTCAGAGGCTTCAGGAGACCTTCTGCACTCCCTGGAAGAAGAAACGTGCTCAGTGATGCCTATGATGTTCAGTTGAGAGACAAGGGGAAGTGAGGAGATTGGAAACCAGGCTCCCCGCATCTTGCCGATGCCCTCTTCCATTACTGGCACCCCCAATGTAGAGATGAATCATCTTCTAACATAAATCCAGTAACATTTGGGACCTTCCCCATCCAGGTGGGCAAGTGAAGATGACAACAGGATGGATAGCCACACACCTCACGTTCTCTTCACCTGCCTGGTGAGCCTTATATTGATTCCCCAAATTTAAATTTAAAAGGGAATAAAAGATGTTAAAACATGATGTGCAATCTTGATTAATCTGCTATTCATAGAAGCTTTCTACACTTTATTTTAACCTTGTCTTTGTTAAGTCTCCATGCCAGCCCAAGTTCCTGGCTTTCTAACCTGGCCTTATCCAAAACCATTGATATCATCAGTCATCTCTACCTGGGTTTCTCTCATTTCACTCTGGTTGTCAGACTTTCTTCACCTCTCACATCCCAGCTAAATTATTTTATTTTTTAAAATCCAAAGTATTACCATGCAAATGTATATGATCTAAAATTTAATAATTTTAACATCTCCAATCCACCAGAAACAAGTTGTTAACTCATATATCCTTCTGTGTTTTCCTATGTTTATACAAAGACATAGAAGCATATACAAACACATAGTAATATTTATTAAGCTTTCTATCCTGCAATCAGCTTAATAACATGTCTGTAAGTCTACACAAGTAGACATAATTTGTTTCACTTGCAACCATTTATGCTAATACAACTATTTCTTTATTGATACTGGCTATTTCTGGTTTTACTATTTCAAAATATGCAGTGATAAATGTCCTTGTCCATACACCTTTATATATACTTATATTTTTCTGTCTGTATATTAGAGTGGAAATTTTCACTCCATCTTTGGGTTATATTAAACCCTTAATGTCTCCTTAACTTATTTGGAATTCATATACTTCTATAATTATAATAACAATCATAATAATAGCAGCTAATAATTATGGAACATTAACCCAGTTTCAAGTATTTGCAGATTACTTTGTGAGCAAGTCACTAAATCTTACAACAATCCCTGAGATACATATTAGTATCTCCATTTTACAGAAGATGAAACTAAATTTTGTCCTCATGGAGTTTGTGGGTAGGCAACCATCACAAATACATCTGTAGCAATCACTTGATGTGATGGTGGCCATGTGAGGAGCACCAATAGGGCTGAGGAGCTGAGGGAGTTTGTTCCAAGGAACAATCAGGAGAATTCCTTAAAGAAGTGAGTTTAAGCTTAAGGTGATGGACCTGGTATGAGGTAGAATGGGAAAGGAGAAGTATCAGGAAAGAGAACTTTGAAAATTTAAAGCTCTAGAGTGGACATGAGTATAACTCAAGGACTAAAGGAGAGGCTGGTGAGACCAGTACGTAGAAAGAAGGTAGAGGATTAGGGACCAGGTCAGGTCGTGGATTCTGAACTTGACCTGAAGATCAGCAGGAAGTTACTAGAGGATTTTAAATAAGAGAGTGCAATGTCCAGGTTACATTGCATAAACTCATCCTGTACCCTTTCCCCTCTCTGCTGACAGCACTGTTCCTTGTAGCCATCAAAGAAGAGAGAGAGAGCTCAGGCCTAGAGACAAGAGAGCAAGTGAATTTAAAATTCTTGAGCATCAGTGTCCTTATCTGTAGAACATCTGTGCATAAAGTTGTTATGAAGACTAAATCAGTTCATATATGTGCTTCGAATTTGGTGGTTTTCAATAAGTACTGACTTTCCTCTCATGGCCATCAAGTTTGAGTTTAATACACACCAGAACTAAGAAAATTCACTGACACAAAGGCCCCTGTGCTGAATTTTTGCTTGTCTTACATTCTATAGCACTTGTATTTACAGAGTTCTCTATACCAATATTCACTTAGTTACACTGAATCAATAATTGTTTTTGTTTCTTACGCATAAGTTAAACTATAAGCTCCTCAGAGGCAAAAGCTTGCATTCCTTAGTTATGAATACATTCTTCATTCATGTTAAAAATCTAAATAAAATGTCACTCTGGCTGTTGTGTGTGAAATAGATAGAAGTGTAAGGCCCAATAATTATTGAGGGGAAAGTTGTTACTAGATTATTTGTCAAATAGTTCAGGCAAGAGAAGAAGCTGGCTTGGACCAGATGGTGGTCGTGGAGGTGGGGAGAAGCAGGTGGTTCCAGGTGCATGATCACACAGACTTGAGGATTTCTTCGATACCAGATGCTAGCTGTGATATCAAAGTGGACTTCTGGGTTTGAGTTTGAAAAGTGTGGTGAGAAGCACAATCATTTACCAAGTTGAGAGGAAAACAGAAGTCTTACTGATTTAAGAGGGAAAACCAGAAGTTTGGACATGTTAAGTCTGGGATCCTGTAAGAGAGCCCAGGGAAGATATCAAGTAGCAATTGAAACTC
The DNA here is from genome assembly GCA_026230045.1 of Corynorhinus townsendii. Taxonomy (NCBI): domain Eukaryota; kingdom Metazoa; phylum Chordata; class Mammalia; order Chiroptera; family Vespertilionidae; genus Corynorhinus; species Corynorhinus townsendii. The sequence goes on along the minus strand of JAPDVU010000004.1, from coordinate 107,937,371 downwards.
AGAGGAGAAACCTGAACTAGTGCTACTCATTTGGAAACTGTTAGCAATAGACAGAGCTCAAAACTGTAAAATGTGGAAACACCTGAGGGAGAGTGTAGAGAGTTGAGGAGAGGCTAGAACCATGCCCTGCAGATGTCAACTTTTAGAGCTCTTCACAACAGATTCAGCAACCACCAGACTGGCCAGAAAGGTGTTGTGGGTGGGAATGCAAGAGAATAGTTTTATTGAAGCAAATAAGTCTAATGAGTCATTTATGTACAAAACTATGAAGGGTAAAACCAGACAAGGATGTAAATTTATCCACTAACTTACCAATGAAGTCCAAAGGATAATATTCAAAGTAATCGACCACCTGGTGCCTCATCTTCTCAGATTATGGATAAATATACTCTTAAACAAAGCATAAGAACCTTTTCACTTGACTGTGCCCATCTTCATCCCACTCGTCTACACAACACAGAGATCCTTGGAGACCTTAATACGAATTCTCACCTGGAATCCATTGCCTTCAGTTCTGAAATTCACAGGGTAAGGCCTTCTGTTCTCTTCCACCAAATCTCTGACCATGCCAATGAGCTTCCTCACCTGGATATCCTGTTCAGCCTTACCTGCCTTATTGTTGAAAGGGCAGTATCGTCTTCCATAGTTGTTAACCAACTTTCCAAGTGATGTGTCATGTTGAAGGTAATCTTCCATGGAATCATCCCCCCAATTCATCCTTCCTAGTGAATATGATAATGGTGTACCTCTTGGCGTCCTCTCCAAACACCTCCCTTATGCCATTTATTGTCTCTCTATCCTTCTCATTCAAGTGACCAATGGGGATCACCAGAAGCAGGACATGCAGGCTGGGGGCAGAGAGCTCCAAGCAGTGTTCAATGCTGCATTGCTTGTCTTTGGCACAAGCTGTTGAGGAGAAAAGGTCTGGGGTCTCAATGACCATGACCTTCTCCCCTACCATGGCCCCACTTTCTCTCTGACACATTTTAGTCACCATCTTCTCACTGAATCTGGACAGGAACACATCTTTACCCAGAATATTATTTCCTGTGGCACTTTTTCCTGCGCCATGCTTTCCTAAGAGGAGAAGCCTCAGTTGACCTGGGGAGCAGCCCTGCTTCACAGCATCCTCCTGAAACAGCCTCCCACTGGTCCTGTTGGGACAAAGAGAAACACATCAAGGTTCAACTCACACACAGACTGAACAGAGAAACATCAAGAAAGTGTGTTCCTTTTTAACTCAATCCCCCTACCCCGCTCAAGAATTTAGGCTACTGAAGTACTAGACTTGGACTAGACTAGAAGAAAGAATCGTGTTTGCCAGGATCTTCTCCTCATGGTTGTTTGTGAAATAACCCCATGTTGACAAAATGTCAACACTGTGGATTGGCTAAAATAACAAGCCCTTTCTTTACACACATTACCCACTTACACGCTGGGAGACACCTAAATATTCTCTATGACAGACAGAATAATGTTCACCCACCAGGTGCCCATGTATGAATCTCAGAATCTGTGACTGTGATGCCTTGAGTGGTACAAGGGACTTTACTAATGATATTGGGATCTTCCAGTGCAGAGAGAATCTTGGATAATTCAAGATATTTTAAGAGGTCCTTATAAGAGGGAGGCAGATAGGTGAAATAGGTTAAAGGATTTAGAAGTGAAAATTAGTCACAGCCCATGGACACAGACAATAAACAGGTGAAGGCCTGGGATGTGGAGGGAGATGGTTGGAGTGGGGAAAAGGAGGGAAAATTGGGGACATCTGTTATACTCTCTACAATAAAGTAATTAAAAAAAAAGAGAGAGGCAGGAGAGTCAGAGTGAGAAAAGGAAGATGTGAGAATAGAACTAGGAGGGGCCAGAGAGTGAGAGAGATTTGAAAATGCTACTATGTTAGCTTTGATGATGAAGGCAGACTCTACAAGCTGGAAAAGGCCAGGAAATGGAATCTCCCATAGAGCCTCCAGAAGAATCACACTCCTTCCCAATGCATTGATTTTAGGACTTCTGACCCCTCAAACTAAAACTGTAAAATAATAAATGTGTGTGTGTGTGGGGGGGGGGGGGTGGTGGTTAATGACTGAGTTTGTGGCAATGTACTACAGCAGCAACAGAAAAGGAATACACAATCTCACAGTCAAACTTCCAAAATAGGGGTGTCCATGTGACCCAGATTTAGTTCATGACAGTTGGGGGAACATTTGCGAATTCTTAAAATGCTATGTGTTCTTTTATTATTATCATTGATTGATTGAATCTAGAAGGAGAGAGGAACCTGGCTGGTGTGGCTCAGTGCTTAAGTGTCGACCTTTGTACCAGGAGGTTATGGTTGGAATCCAGATCAGGGCAATTATCCAGGATGTGGCCCCACCCACAGCAGGGGGCATGCAGAAGGTAGCAAATTAATGATTACCTCTCATCATTGATGTTTCTATGTTTCTCTCCCTTTCCCTTCCTCTCTGAAATCAATAAAATTTATTTTCAAAAAAAAAAAAAAAAGGAAAAGAGAGAAAGAACAATTTTTTGTTCCACTTACTTAGGTATACTAGTATATTGGTTGCTTCTTTATGTGTCCTTATGGGAGATCAAACCCACAACCTTGGAGTATGGGAATAGTACTCTAACCAACTGAGCTATCTGGCCAGGGCTGAAAATACTATTGTTTTCTTGATCTCAGGGGCAGAGAGCTCCTGTTGTGACCCTTTCACCCTTTTTTTGCATAAAATTTAAATGTGATGTCTGGAATTGGAGCTGCCTCATGGGATAATAAAGTAACAAATAAGAAGATAAGGCAGAGAGACGAAATGACAGTGTAATAGGCAGACATGTCCTGAGCCTGTTCTGAAGCAGATAGAAGGAGTAACTAAATTGAATAACATCCACCCCGAATTGGTGAAATAGACACAGAGGTGAGACAGTTTGCAACCAGGAAGGGCAGCAGATGACTGGAGAATGGTAAACTTGGGGATCTGGGCTAGAGAGAATTGTGAGACCTCCAAGCCCAGAGGATCAGGAGGAAGCAGCAGCACAGCACCAAGGCCGCGTCCCTTGGGAGAGGCATAACATCTGAATGTGGAAAGGAAGTACACAGGGCTGCTGGCAGCAGGGGATTCTAGATCTAAACTCACAGCAATGAGAGGCTGAGCCCAGAGGAAGAAGCCTGAACAACTGACCAAGCCGCATTGTGCTGGAGGGAGAGAGGCTTGCAGTGGCACAGCTCTTTCCCCTCTTTCTGGTATTTGCTTTTATCCTCTAAACCCAATTCATAGGACCTTTTGAATACAAACACTTACCTGTGGCTGAGGTGCAGGTAGAGGTGGGGACTTGTGTAGGCTGGGGAGAGGCTGGGGAGAGAAGGGAGTCGGGAAAAGGTGGCCAGGGGTCTGGCACTGAGACATACCTAACATGCCAGACTTAAGCAGCTATTTTTTTCCTGAAGAGATAGCCCCTTTCTGCATTCACCAGACAACCAATACAGCCACACCCAGACTACACCCTGAGTGCTACAAAGGATAAAAAACAAACAAACAAACAAAACAAACAAACAAACAAACATAAAACTGAATTGTCCCTGAGGACCTCCAAGGAATGGCCTTAAGAGAAGCTTTTTAGTCCTGGAAAGCCATATGGAAACCTCCCCAACTATAGGCCTGTCAGTAAGAGAGCTGCTTGAGTGATTAAGGTTGACAGTGGGTAGACAGGTTAAGTGGGAAGATTGATCCCATCAGCTGGTATTCAAAGTTGTGGAGATAGACACAAACAGAGGAGCGGTGGACCACTTGGAATTTCAACAATTTAACAGGAAACTGAGACGTCACAGACAGTACAGAACAGTGGGATCTTAAACCAGCCCCCATGTGGCACTAAAACTCGCAGAAATGAATGACACTTCACTTTTTCATTTTTATTATTTATTTTATTTTAATTATTTTGTTATCTCTTTCTTTATTTTCCTTTTTCATTTGTTTCTTTGTTTTTTTAATTTCTTTTCACAATATTTTTCATCATTCTATTTTTATTTATTTTTGTTTTATTTTATCCTATTTTTAAATTATTTTTTAACATTTTATATCTTTATTTTTTTCTCTTCTTTCTCTCTCTCTTCTTACGCACTCATTCTCTTTCTACTTCCTCTATACTGAACTGAAATCCTCCCCATTATCCAATTCCTTAGCTTTACTTTCTGTATATAAGCTCGACCTCTACAGATTCTGCCCATTGCTGGGTGTTTGGTGTTTGCATTTTTTTTTTTTTTGGCTTATCTGTTTGTTCTGTGGTGTTTTCATTTTTCTTCTTTTTCTTTACTCTCTTACCACATTTTCTCTCTTTGATGTCATTTGTGCTCTCTTTTCTCTCCCCTAATTATCTTTTCTCAGGTGGTCACTTATATTGGGGTTATGGGTGTCATGAGTACATTCATGTTATTGTTCCCTTTGTGTCATGCCTTGTCAAGTTCCATTTTGTCCTGTTTGGTCAATGTGGTAGAGAGCGAGTAGCAGCATGAGCTACCCACCCCCATCCAAGGAGCAGCAGTCCTGTTAGCAGCCTGCCCCCATCCGAGGAGTAACAGCAGTGCACAGCCTGCCCCCATCCGACGAGCAGCAGCCTTGTGAGCAGCCTAAACCCATCCTATGAGCAACAGCTGTGCAAGCAATCCACCTCCACCAGCCAGAGGAGCCACCACTGCTGTCAGCAGCCATGCAAGCACTGTACAAGAGAGAAGTCACCACCAACTGAGGAGCAGCCACTGCCTCAAACACCCAAGGAGAAGCTGCCACCTGAGGAGCCACTGCTGCCTGAGAAGCAGCCCGGCACGACTCGACACCTAGGTCCTTTGGTGAGAGGAAAAATGGGAAGACAGAGAAACCCACAAAAAAGAAAAGAAAAGGAGGAAGCTCCAGAAAAGGAACTCAGTGAAACAGAGTCATGCAATATGTCAGGAAAAGAATTCAGAATAAGGGGCATACACTTCATAAATGGATGGAAGAAAAGACCAACAACTTATGTAAGAATCAAGAAGAAATTAAAGAGTGATATAGCTGCAATAAAAAACACTATAGAAAATTTTAACAATAGACTGGACAGTGGTCGGCAAACTCATTAGTCAACAGAGCCAAACATCAACAATACAACGACTGAAATTTCTTTTGAGAGCCAATTTTTTATTTCTTTATTGATTAAGGTATTACATATGTGTTTTTATTCCCCTATTACCCCCACCTCTCATTCATGCCCCCACCCCCCTGTTGTCTGTGTCCATTCTTTAGACTTATATGCATTCATGTAAGTCCTTTCATTGATCTCTCCCCCTTACCCCCACTGTTCCCTACCTTCCCTGAGGCTTGACGTTCTAATTGATGTTTCTCTGTCTCTGGATCTATTTTTGTTCATCAGTTTATGTTGTTCATTTTACTGCACAAATGAGTGAGATCATGTGATATTTATCTCTCTCTGCCTGGCTTATTTCACTTGGCATAATGCTCTCCATCTCCATCCATGTTGTTGCAAATGGTAAGAACTCCTTCTTTTTCACCACAGTGTAGTATTCCATTTTGTAGATATACTACAGTTTTTTAATCCACTCATCTGTTGATGGGCACTTAGGCTCTTTCCAAATCTTAGCTATGGTGAAATGTGCTGCTGTGAACATATGGGTGTGTATATCCTTCCTGATTCATGTTTCTAGTTTCTTGAGATATAATCCTAGAAGTGGGATCACTGGGTCAAATGGGAGTTCCATTTTTAGTTTTTTGAGGAAACTCCATACTGTTCTCCACAGTTGCTGCACCAGTCTGCATTCCCACCAGCAGTGCACGAGGGTTCCTTTTTCTCTGCATCCTCGCCAGCACTTGTCCTTTGTTGACTTGTTGATAATAGCAATTCTGACAGCTGTGAGATGCTACCGCATTATTGTTTTGATTTGAATCTCTCTGATGATTAGTGACTTTGAGCAGGTTTTCATATGTCTCTTGGCCTGCCTTCTGTCTTCTTTTGAAAAGTGTCTATTTAGATCAGTTACCCATTTTTTGATTGGGTTGTTTATCTTCTTTTTGTTAAGCTGCTTGAGTTCCCTGTAAATGTTGGAGATTAAACACTTATCATTGATATCATTGGCAAATATGTTCTCCCATGCAGTGGGATTTCTTGTTGTTTTATTGATGGTTTCCTTTGCTGTGCAAAAGCTTTTTATTTTGATGTAGTCCCATCTGTTTATTTCTCTTTAGTTTCCATTGCCCTAGGAGCAGTATCAGTGAAGAAATTGCTTTGGCATATGTCAGAGACTTTTCTGCCTATGGATTTCTCTAGTATTTTTATGGTTTCCTGTCATATGTTTAAGTCCTTTATCCATTTTGAGTTTATTTTTGTGTATGGTGTAAGTTGGTGGTCTAGTTTCATTTTTTGCATGTATCTGTCCAATTTCCCTAACACCACTTATTGAAGAGACTGTCTTGAATCCATTGTATATTCATGCCTCCTTTGTCAAATATCAATTGAGCACAGTGATTTGGGTCGATTTCTGGATTCTCTATTCTATTCCATTGATCTATATGTCTGTTCTTGTGCCAGTACCAGGCTGTTTTAAGAAGAGTGGCTTTGTAATACAGCTTGATATCTGGTATTGAGATCCCACCAACTTTGATCTTCTTTCTCAGGATTGCTGTGGCTATTCGGGGTCTTTTTTTATTCCAGATAAAATTTTGGAAAGTCTGTTGTAAGTCTGTGAAATATGCCCTTGGAATTTTAATGGAAGTGCATTGAATTTATAGATTGCTTTGGGTAGGATGGACATTTTGATGATGGTGACTCTACCAATCCATGCACATGGTATGTTCTTCCATCTGTTTATGTCTTCATCTATCTCTTTTTCAGTGTCGTGTAGTTTTTCGCATATATGTCTTTTACCTCCTTAGTTAAGTTTATTCCTAGGTATCTTAATTTTTTTGGTGTGATGGTAAATGGGATTGCTGTTTTAGTCTCATCTTCTGTAAGTTCATTATTGGTGTATAGAAATGCCATAGATTTCTTGGCACTAATTTTGCATCCTGCCACATTTCCAAATTCATTTATTTAAGTCTAAGAATAATCCATAGGCAGAAAAGTCTTCAGGGTTTTCTATGTACAGTATCATGTCAGCTGCAAACAAGGGCAGTTTTACTTCTTCTTTTCCAATTTGGATGCCTTTTATTTCTTCTTCTTGTCTGATTGCAGTGGCTAGTACTTCCAGCACTATGTTGAACAGGAGTGGTGAGAGTGGGCATCCCTGTCTTCTTCCTGTTCTTAGGGGAAATGGTTTTAGTTTTTTCCCATTGAGTATGATGTTGGCTGTGGGTTTGTAATATTTGGCTTTTATGAAGTTGAGGTATGATCCTTCTATTCCCACCTTGTTGAGAGTTTTTAATCAAGAAAGGGTGTTGGATTTTGTCAAATGCTTTTTCTGCATCAATTGATATGACTGTGGGTTTTCTCCCCCAATTTGTTTATGTGATACATCATGTTTATTGATTAGTGGATATTATATGATCCTTGCATCCCTGGGATAAACCCTACTTGGTCATGGTGTATGATCTTTCTGATGTTCTGCTGGATCCAATTTGCTAGAATTTTGTTGAGGATTTTGGCATCTATGTTCATGAGAGATACTGGTCTGTAATTCTCTTTCATTGTGTTATCTTTATCTGGTTTTGGTATTAGAGTGATGCTGGCTTCCTAGAAGGAGCTTGGAAGTGTTCCTTCCTCTTGGATTTTATGGAATAGTCTGAGGAGGATAGGTTTTAGTTGTTCTTTGAATGTTTGGTAAAACTCACCTCAGAAGCCATCTGGCCCCAGGCTTTTGTTTCTGGAAGCTTTTTGATGACTGCTTCAATTTCTTTCATAGTTTTCAGGCTATTGAAATTTTTAGTATCTTCCTGAGTAAGTTTGGGAAGGTTGTATTTTTCTATGAATGTCCATTTCCTCCAGGTTGTCTAGTTTGTTAGAATAGAGTTGTTCATTGTATATTTAATAATCCTTTGTATTTCTGTTGGGTCTGTTGTTATTTCTCCTCTTTCATTTCTGATTTTGTTTATTTCAGTTCTCTCTCTTTGCTTCTTGGTGAGCCTGGCTAAAGTTTCATCAATCTTGGTTATCCTTTCAAAGAACCAGGTCTTGGTTTCACTGAACTTTTTTATTGTTTTTTTTTTTTTTTTTTGGTCTCTATGTTATTCATTTCTGTCTGATCTCTAATATTTCCTTCCTTCTGCTCACTGTGGGCTTTTCTTGTTGCTCTCTTTCTAATTCTTTGAGTTGTTGATTTAGATGATTTATTACCATTTTTTCTTATTTTTTTGCAGTAAGTCTGTAGAGCTATAAACTTCCCTCTCAGGACGGCTTTCATTGTGTCCCATAGGTTTTGGATTGTTGTGTTTTTATTGTCATTAGTCTCCAGGATGTTTTTAATTTCTTCTTTGATCTCATTGATAACCCAATCATTGTTTAATAGCATGCTTTTCAGCTTCCAAGTGTTTGAATTTTTTGGAATGTTTTTATTGTAGTTTATTTCTACTATTATGCCATTGTGGCCTGAAAAAAATGCTTGATATGATTTCAATCGTTTTGAATTTGGGGAGACTTTGTTTATGACCTAGTAAGTGGTCTATTTTTAAAAATGTTCCACGTGCACTTGAGAAGAACGTATACTCTGTGGCTTTGGGGTGAAATGCTCTGAAGATGTCAATTATGTCCATCTGATCTAGTGAGTCATTCAGAATTGCTGTTTCTTTGCTGATTTTTTGTCTAGAAGATTTATCCAGTGATGTCAGTGGTGTATTAAAGTCCCTTACTATGATTATATTGTTGTCGATCTCTCCCTTGATATCTTCCAGGAGTTTGTTTTTTTTTTCTTTTTCTGTATTTGGGTGCTCCTGCACTGGGTGTATATATGATTACCAGGGTTATATCCTCTTGTTGTATGGATCCCTTTGGTATTATGAAGTGGCCTTCTTTATCTCTTGTTTTGGCCTTTTCTTTGAGGTCTATTTTGTCAGAAATAAGTACTGCTACTCCAGCTTTTTTTTTCATTTCCATTTGCCTGAAAACTGTATTTCCATCCCTTCACTTTCAGTCTGTATGAGTCCCTTTTGCTGAGGTGGGTCTCTTGTAGACAGCATATGTATGGGTCATGGTTATTTATCCATTCAGCCACTTGATGTCTTTTGTTTAGAGCATTTAGTCTGTTTATGTTTAAAGTTACTATTGAGAGGTACTTATTTGTAGCCATTTTTATTTTTGTGTCTGTGTTCCTCCTTATCTTTTCATTTCTTCTTTTTACACCAGTCTCTTTAGCATTTCTTGCATTGCTGGCTTGGTAGTGATAAACTCCCTTAGCATTTTTTTTTTTTTTTTATCTCTGAAGCTCCTGATTTCTCCTTCGATTTTGAATGAGAACCTTGCTGGATAGAGTATTCTTAGGTTCAGTCCCTTGGTTTGCATCACTTTGTAGATTTCCTTCCATTCTTTTCTGGCCTGATGTGTTTCTGTTGAGAGATCCTTTGATAATCTAATGGGAGCTCCCTTGTATGTAACTTTCTGGCTCTCTTTTGCAGCCTTTAAGATTCTCTCTTTGTCCTGAATATTTACCACCTTAATTATGATGTGTCTTGGTGTGGGTCTTTTCGGGTTCATCCTGTTTGGGACTCTCTGTGCTTGTGTGACTTTTTTCTTTGCCACGTCAGGGATGTTTTCTGACATTATTTCTTCAAATAGTTCTTCTAACCCTGTTCCTCTTCCTGTTGTTCAGGCACCCCTATTATTTGTATGTTGCTTCATTTCATATAGTCCCATAGCTCCTCCTGTCTTTTAATTTTTTTTCTCCAGTTGCAATTCAGATTGGCTGTGATTTGCTTCACTGTCTTTAGTTCACTAATTCAGTCCTCCGCTTCTCCTAGTCTACTATTGAAATTTTCCATGGTGTTTTTTTATTGCAGCTATATCACTCTTCATTTCTTCTTGATTTTTACATAAGGTGTTGATTTTTTTCTTCCATCCGGTTTATGAACTGTATGACCCTTATTCTCAATTATTTTTGGGACGTATTTTATGCTTCTGTTTCACTTAGGTGATTTTCTGGCGATTCCTCCTTTTCTTTCCTTGGTGGGTATCTTTGTCTACCCATTTTTGGTCTCACTGACTGATCTAGATGTTGAGCTGTGCAGGGGCTGCTCCTTGGGTGGCAGTGGCTTCTCTGGCTGCGGTTGCTCCTCGGACGGTTATGCTAGCAGCTGCTTCTCAGTTGGCAGCATCTCCTCTGGTGGGTGCCGTTTGCAGCAGTGGTGCCTTCTCTGGCTGGTGGGGGAGGCTGCTCATATAGCTGCTCTTCCTTGGATGGGGGTGGGAGGATTATGAGGTTGCTGCTCTTTGGATGGGGATGGGTTGCTTGTGTCCACTGCTCCTTGGACAGGGGCCAGCTGCTCATGTGGCTGCTGCTCCTCAGACAGGGGCGGACTGCTCGCATGGCTGCTCTTTTTTAGATGGGGGCTGGTTGCGTGCTGCTGCTGTTCCTCAGATGGGACGGGCTACTCATGATGCCACTGCTCCTTGGACAGGGGTGGGTTGCTTGCAGGGCTGCTGCTCCTTGTATGGGTGTGGGTTGCTTGTGTAGCTGCTTCTCCTTGGATGGGGGGTGGTCTGCTCATGCAGCTGCTGCTCCTCACGTGGGAGTGAGCTGCTTGTGCTGTTGATACTCCTCGGACAGGGACAGGCTGCTCACCTGGCTCCTTCTTGTCAGACAGGTGCAGGCTGCATGTGGCTGCTGCTACTCAGACCAGTGCGGACTGCACAGGGCTGCTGCTCCTTAGATATGGGTGGTCTGCTCATGTGGCTTCTGCTCCTCAGATGGGGAGAGGCTGTTCATGTGGCTGCTGCTCCTCAGAAGGGGGTGGGTTGCTCACACAGCTCCTGCTTCTCGGATGGGGGCAGGTGGCTCACACAACTGCTGCTCTTTGGATGGGGGCAGGCAGTTCGTGTGGCTGCTGCTCCTTGGAAAGGGATGGTCTACTCACACAGCTGCTTCTCCTCTGAAGGGGGTGGGCCGCTTGCACAGCTGCTGCTCCTTGGAAGGTGGCTGGCTGCTTGTGCGGCACAGCTGCTGCTCTTTGGACAGGTGCAGGGTGTGGACTGCGTGCAGCTGCTTCTCCTTAGAGGGTGGCCAGTTGCATGGGGCTGCCACTCCTCAGTAGTGGGGAGGCTGCTCAAGTGGCTACTGCTCCTCGAATGGGGCGAGCTGCTCTCCACAGATGGGGGAACTGTCTGCTCACACAGCTGTTGCACCTTAGACTAGGGCAGGCCACATGGAGCTGCTTCTCTTAGGCCTGTGGTGGGTTGCTCGTGGGGCTGCTGCTCCTTGGACAGGAGTGGGTTGCTCACGTGTCTGCTGTTCACATGGTTGCAGTGCCCTGGGATAAAGTGTTGGGCCAGTCAGAGGGGAGCCTTCTTCCAAACTCACAGGAGCCTGTGCCCAGGGTGGCTGGAGCCTCGTTGACCGTGGAATCACAGTCTAGCAATCATGTCCCTAGCAGGAATGGCTGTAGAGTCCCAGGTGTTATCTGAGGGCACTCTGGGTGGGGGTGAGGCTAGGCTCCCAGTTACAGCAGCTCTCCCCTTCAAAAAGGCTAGGCCTCTAAGGACAAGCTGGCATCCCGGTACTGTTTGCAATGGTAGCAGAAGCTGCCTAGTTAGGTGAGCCTGATTAGCCTGCCCCTGAAGGTCCTGTGGGATCTAACTGTGCCTCTCTCTCTCTCTCTCTCTCTCTCTCTCACACACACACACACACACACACACACACACACACACACACACCTGACCACACGCTCCTCTTTTACTCCCTCCCTCACTCATGCTCTTTCCCTCACTGCCTCATTCTTCCTGCCTCTATAGTTGGGTCTGGAGTGTTATTGACCAGTTCGTGGATGGAGTTTCCTCTCCAGGTGTCTGGTTACGTGGCTTGCTCTCAAGCCCCTTGACCAGACAGGATAAAATTCACCTCAATAAGACACAACACAGAGGGAACTAAGCACAAATGTACACAAGACACCAATAACCCCAATATAAGTGACCACCTGAGCAAAGAGAGTTAGGGTAGAGAAAAGAGAGCACAAATGCTAACAAAGAGAGAGAAAAAGGTAAGTGATAAAAGACAAAGGAATAAAAAGGAGAATATATATATGTATGTAGGGGTAAGACACCACAGAACCAATAGATAAACCAAAAAGAAAAAAAAATACAAACACCACACACCCAGCAAAGTGGATTGGGGCAGAATCTGTAGAGGCTGAGCTTATATAGTGAAAATAAGATTAAGAATTGGATGAATATGGGAGGACCTCAATTTAGTATTGAGGAAGTAGACAGGAAATAAGTGGATGAGAAGAAAGAGAATGAGAAGAAAAAATAATAAATTTACAAAAAAAAAAATGATTTAAAAAATGGCATAAAAATTAAAAATAACAAATAAAAAATAGTGATGGAAAAATAATGCAAAAATTAATAGAAAAAAAGCAACAAACAAAAACAGGAAAACAAGGAAGAAAAAAAGAAAAAGAAAGAAAATGGGATAATAAAAAAAATAAAAATAAAAGTGAAAAAAGTGGAGTGTCGTTCCTTTGGCTGGCTTATGATTCCAGTCATCTGTACTGTACTGTTTCTCAGTTTCCAGTTACTGGAGCTAAAGATTTCTCTTTAGGCCAGTTCCCATGACCTCAGGGAGTATTCAGATTTCTTTGTGTTATTCAGGGTGGGATCTGGGTGTGGCTATATTGGTTGCCTGGAGACTGGAGGGAGGGGCTATCTCTCAGGAGAAAATGGAGACTGGGGTTTAGATATGACTCAGCACCAGACTCGCTACCACCTCTCTTGGACTGCTGCCTACTCTCCCCAGATTCCACAAGTACACACCTTCTCCCGCACCTCAGCCATGGGTAAGTGTATGTATCTGAAAGGTCCTATGAACTAGGTTCAGTGGAGAGAGGCACAGGCCCCAGCATGAGGAGGGACTGCGTCTCTGAAAGCTCCTCTCTTGCTGGCAGTGCGCAGTCCGGCCAGCCCTTCAGGGCTGCCTCTGAGTGCAGATCCAAAATCCAGAATCCGAGGTCCAAAATCCCCTACCTCCTGCAGTCCCATGGTCCCTTTTTTTTTCCTTCACAGTCAGACGCTTTGCCTGTCCTCAGGGATGTGGCTTGGTGCCCTGTAGTTTCTCCCTGACCCTCTGGGCACAGAGGTCCAGCAGACTCTCTTGCCTAGATCCTTGATTTCACCTTTATCCAGGGGACCTCTGCCCTTCTGGCTGCAAACTGTCTCACCAGCTGCGTCTCCTTCACCAGTTTGGGCTGAATTCCACTCGTTTTAGCCGCTCACTCTATTTACTCTGGGACAAGGCTCAAGACATGTCCGTCTATTCCGCCACCATTTTGGAGAGCCAAAAATTTTAAACTTAAACTATATAGGTAGGTACATTGTTATTAACGTAATTAGGGTACTCCTAAGATGGCCTTTGCTAAAAACTCAAGGGGCCAAAGAGCTGCATGTGGCTCGCAAGCTGCAGTTTGCAGACCACTGGACTAGGAGAAGTGGAAGATGGAATTAGCGAATTAGAAGACAGGGAAGCAAAACACTCCCAAAATAAACTACAATCAGAGGGAAAAAAATAAAGACAGAAGGAGAGCATAAAGGAGCTTTTGGGACAACATGAAATGAAGCAACATAGAAATGATAGGGGTGACACAACAACAGGAAGAGGAAAAAGGCTTAGAAAACCTATTTTAATAAATAATGTCAGAAAAATTCCCTGATGCGGGAAAGAAAAAAATCACGCAAGCACAGAGAGTCCCAAACAAGATGAACTCAAAAAGACCCAAAACCACATCATAATTACAATGGCAAACATTCAGGACAAAGAGAGAATCTTAATGGGTATAAGAGAGATACAGAAAATTACATACAAGGAATCAACCATTAGATTATCAAATTATTTCTCAACAGAAACACATCAGGCCAGAAAAGAATGGAAGGAAATACACAAAGTGATGCAAATCAAGGGACTGAATCCAAGAATACTCTATCCAGCAAGGCTATCATTCAAAATTGAAGGGGAAATAAGAAGCTTCACAGACAAAAAACAAACAAACAAACAAACAAACAAACAAAAACAAAAAAACAAGCTAAGGGAGTTTATCACCACCAAGCCAGCAAGGAAGAATTGCTAAAGGGACTGGTGTAAAAGTAAGAAATAAAAAGGGAAGAAGGAACACAGGCACAAAAAATAAAAATGGCTACAAACAATTACCTTTCAATAGTAACTTTAAACATAATGGACTAAATGCTTTAATCAAAATACATCAAATGACTGAATGGATAATAAAACATGACCCAATATATACTGTTTACAAGAGATCTATCTCAGACTAGGGACTCACACAAAGTGAAAGTGAAGGGATGGAAAAAATATTTTCAAGGCAAATGAAAATGAATAAAAAAATGAGGTAGCAATACTTACCTCTGACAAAATAGAACTCAAAGTCAAGGCCATAACAAGAGATAAGGAAGACCATTTCATAATACCAAAGGGATCAATACAACAGGAGGATATAATCCTGATAAATGTATATGAACCCAATGCTGGAGCACCCAGATATGTAAACAAACCTCCTGGAAGAGAGGACAACAATATAATCGTGGTAGCGGACTTTAATACACCACTGACATCACTGGATAAATCCTCTAGACAAAAAAAGAAAAGAAACAGCAATCCTAAATGACTCACTAGATCAGATGGACTTAATTGACAGCTTCAGAACATTTCACCCCAAAGCCATGAATATACCTGCTTCTCAAGTACACATCGAATATTTTCAAAGATAGATCACATATTGGGTCACAAGCAAAGTCTCTCCAAATTCAAGAAGATTGAAATCATATCAAGCATATTCTCAGATCACAATGGCATAATATTAGAAATAAACTACAATGAAAACAATAAAAAATAAATCATTTGGAAGTTGAATAGCATGCTGTTAAAGAATAATTGGGTTACCAATGAGATCAAAGAAGAAATTAAAAACATCTTGGAAGCAAATGACAATGGAAACACAACAATCCAAAATCTATGGGACACAGTGAAGGCAGTCTTGGGACGGAAGTTTATAGCTCTATAGGCCTACCTCAAAAACAAAAACACAAGAAAAATGGTAATAAATCATCTAACTCAACAACTAAAAGAATTAGAAAGACAGCAACATGAAAGCCCACAGTGAGCAGAAGGAAGGAGATAATAAATATCAAAGCAGAAATATATGACATAAAGACAAAAAAAAAATACAAAAGATCAGTGAAACCAAGACATGGGTTCTTTGAAAGGATAAACAAGATTGATGAACCTCTAGCCAGGCTCTCCAAGAAGCAAAGTGAGAGGACCCAAATAAACAAAACGAGAAATGAAAGAGGTGAAATTACAACAGACCCCACAGAAACACAAAGGAATATTAAAAAATACCATGAACAACTCTGTTACAACAAACTAGACAACCTAGAGGAAATAGATATATTCATAGAAAAATACAACCTCCCAAAACTCAATCAGGAAGAATCTAAAAACCTCAATAGCCTGATAACTATGGAGAAAATGAAAGCAGTCATCAAAAAGTTTCCAGCAAACAAAAGCCCGGGGCCAGGCGGCTTCACGGGGGTGTTTTACCAAACGTTCAAAGGAGAACTGAAACCTATCTTCCTCAGACTATTCCAAAAAATTCAAGAGGAAGGAATACTCCCAAGCTCATTTTATGAAGCCAGCATTACCCTAATACCAAAACCAGATAAGGTCAGCACAGAGAAAGAGAATTACAGGCCAATATCCCTTATTAACATAGATGCCAAAATTCTCAACAAAATTCTAGCAGATCAGATCCAGCACTACATCCGAAAGATCATACACCATGACCAAGTAGGATTTATCCCGGAGATGCAAGGAAGGTACAAATCAATAAACGTGATACATCACATAAACAAATTGAGAGATGGAAATCACATAGTCATAGCAATTGATGCAGAAAAGGCATTTGACAAAATCAAAGACCCTTTCTAGTTAAAAAACCTCAGCAATGTGGGAATAGAGTGATCATACCTCTGCATAATAAAAGCCTTATATGTCAAACCTACAGCCAACATCATACACAATGGGCAAAAACTAAATCCATTTCACCTAAGAACAGGAATAAGACAGGGATGCCTACTTTCACTACTCCTGTTCATCAGTACTGGAAGTGCTAGCCATAGAAATTAGACAAGAGGAAAAATTAAAGGTATCCAAATTGGGAAAGAAGATGTAAAACTGTCATTATTTGCAGATGACATGGTATGGTACATAGAAAACCCTAAAGACTCCATCAAAATTATTAGAATTAATAAATGAATTCAGTAATGTACCAGGATACAAAATTAATGCCAAGAAATCTATGGCATTTTTATACACCAATAGTGAACTTACACAAAGTGAGATTTAAAAAAACAACAACAATCCCATTTACCATTGCACCAAAAAAAAATAAGATACCTAGGAATAAAATTAACTAAGGAGGTAAAAGACATGTACTTAGAAAACTACAGGACACTGAAAAAAGAGATAGAAAAAGACATAAACAGATGGAAGAAGATACTGTGTTCATGGAATGGTAGAATCAACATCATTAAAATGTCCATATTACACAAAGCGATCTACAGATTTAATGCAATTCTCATTAAAATACCAAGGTCATATTTCACAGACCTAGAATGAACTCTTCAAAAGTTCATCTGGAATTAAAAAAAAAAAAAAAAAAACGAATAGCTGCAGCCATCCTGAGAAAGAAGAACAAAGTATCAGATATTAGATATCCAGCTGTATTACAAAGCCACTTTTCTCAAAACTGGTATTGGCACAAGAACAGACATATAGATCAATGGAATAGAATAGAGAACCCAGAAATTAACCCAAACTATGATGCTCAAGTAATACTTGACAAAGGAGGCATGAAGATACAATGGAGTCAAACACTCTCTTCAATAAATGGTGTTGGGAAAACTGGACAGATACATGTAAAAAAAAAATGAAACTAAACCACCAACTTACACCATCCACAAAAATAAACTCAAAATGGATAAAGGACTTAACATAAGATGGGAAACCATAAAAGTCTTAGAGGAATCCACAGGCAACAAATTCTCAGACATATGCCAAAACAATAGCTTCCCTGATTCACCTCCTAGGGCAATGGAAACTAAAGAGAAAATAAACAATTAGGACTACATCAAAATAAAAAGCTTCTGCATAGCAAAAGAAACCATCAACAACAAGAAATCCCACTGCATGGGAGAGCATAATTGCCAATATTATCTCCGATAGGGGTTTAATCTCCAACATTTACAGGAACTCATACAACTTAACAAAAGGACAATAAACAACCCAATAAAACAATGGGCAATGGACCTAAATAAATACTTTTTGAAATTAAGACAGAAGGAAGGCCAAAAGACATATGAAAACATGCTCCAAGTCACTAATCATCTAAATGACAATGAGGTACCATCTCATATCAACAAATCAACAAATGACAAGTGCTGGCGAGGATGCAGAGATTTCACTGCTGGTGGGAATGCAGGCTGGTGCTGTCACTGTGGAGAACAGTATGAAGTTTCCTCAAATAACAAAAACTACAACTCCCATTTGACCCAGTGATCCCACTTCTAGGAATATATCCCAAGAAACTGGAAACACCTCTCACCCTATCTAATAAAGAGGGAATATGCTAATTGACCCTCATGTGGCACCCACACCCAATAAGGAGCAAGTATGCTAATTAACTGCCTGCCCTCAAAGATGGTGGTGCCCACATCCAGTAAGGAAGGAATGTGCTAATTGCTGCCCTGCCCTCAAAGATGGTGGCGCACACAGCCAATAAGAAAGAAATATGCTAATTGACTGCCACACCCTGAAAGATAGGTGTGCCACAAGATTGCAGCGCTCAGTCCCTTCAGCGCCCCCCCCCCAACATCTGAGGCACAGGCAAGCCTCAGATGTCAGTTGCACAGCCGCAGGGGGCCAGCCCGATGTGTAGGCAAGCAAGCCTTGGATGGCAGCTGCCCAGCTAACCAGGGCCACCCTAGGCTCAGGTAACCAGGGCTGGCTGAGGTTTGCACTGCCAGCAGTGGCAGCAGCAGAGGTGTGATGGGGGTGTTGCCTTCCCCTGATCACTGGGTCACCTCCCACCCCTGAGGGCTCTCGGACTGTGAGAGGGGACAGGCCAGGCTGAGGGATGCCCCCGACCCCATCAATGAGTTTTCATGCACCAGGTCTCTAGTAAAGGATATATGCACTCCTATGTTCATAGCAGCACAATTTATAGTAGATAAGATTTGGAAACAGCCTAAGTGCCCATCAGCAGATGAGTGGATTAAAAAACTGGGGTACATCTACACAATGGAATACTACACTGCTGTAAAAAGGAAGGGATTCCTACCATTTGCAACAGCATGGATGGACCTGGAGAGCATTATGCTAAGTGAAATAAGTCAGTCATAGAAATATAAGTATCACATGATCTCACTCATTTATGGACTATAATGAACAACATAAACTGATGAACAAAAACATATCCAGAGTCAGAGAGGCATTGATCAGACAGTCAAACCTCAGAGGGAAGGTAGGGGAGGGAAGGGGTAAGGGGGAGAGATCAACCAAAGGACTTGTATGCATGCATATAGGCATAACCAATGGACACAGACACCAGGGGGTGAGGGCATGAGCAGGGGGTAGTGGGGGAGAAGGGATAAGGACACATATATAATACCTTAATCAATAAAGAAAAAAAAAGAAGACAAGTCAACATGCACCATTCAAGTCAAAGGAAGGCAGGATAATAAGATAAGAGGATTCCACTGAGCTGCCAGATCTCCCTGCAATCACCTTTTTGTTAAGTAAACACTTAATATTCTTACAATTTAAGCTGTTGCTACACCAAATGTGATTCACAGATTAGCAGTATTGCCACCAACTGGGATCCCATGAGAAATGCAGACCTGTTCCAGACCCGCTGAATTAAAATTTGTAATTTAACAACTTCCTTGTGGTTCCCATGAACATGCTAGTTTCAGAAGCACCTTTAGTTAAAAATTAGCATGCCTGAATCAGAATATACATAAAGAGCCACTTTCCCAGCACAGTCTACTGTACAGTCAGCCCATCAGATATCAGGTACCCCTTTCTCTCTGAGTCTGTCCCCAGACTCCCTGTTGTGTCCATTGTCTCAGTCTATCCCTGAACCACAATGTCTGCATTACTAAAACCAGTATGACTTACTCAGTATAACTTGATCAGGCAGGTCTCATTTGAACACCTTGCTATTGTTCAAATGTGTCTTTATTCTTGGCCTTTTGATCTTCTAGAGGGCTTTTAAAATCGGTTGTTATTTTCTTTAGAAAGTCCTGTTGAATTTTAAATGCCAGTGATTGAATTCTTAGCTGAGTTCAAAAGAACTAACATCTTCATAATGTCATCATTCTCTTCATTGTTCTTCTTGAATATGTTCTAATTTCAACTGTGGTTTCTTTTTGGTCCATAAATTAAGAGAAGTGACTATTAAATTTAAAACTGTATTGGGAGCCTGGCTATCTTTTTGCTTATCTATAATGCTATTGGTTTCTGGTCAGAGGACATCTCTATAAAATATTTGTCATTAGTTTAGATTTACTTTTTGGCCCAATAATTTTTGCAAATGTTTCATGTGGGCTTATAAAGAGTGCCTGACCTCTAACTGTGGGTGATTTTCACATTCAGAGACCCCACTTTGTGTCTGCCACCTTGGCTCCAGATGCCCGGAATGGTCAGTATGCCCTTTCCTGCACCCCTTTCCTCCTGTCCATCTGCAAGATTCCTTCCTGTTCTTCAAAACTCCACTTCAAAGTCACCTTCACTTGAAATCTTTCCTGTATTTTCCATATTGAACTGATCATCAGCTCTTTTCTGTACTTTGGCAATAACATTATCTCTGATCTCCCTGCTTCCAACCTCCTCACAACAAGAAACAGATAATATCACTCATCAGTCCAAAGTTGCCAGAAAGTTTCCCACCTACCCAATGCAATAGGCCAAGGCTTTATAGTGGTCCAAAACCCTACCCAATGGAGGCTCTGGCTGCCTCCCTGACCTTATCTCCCACCCTCTCCACCTGACTTTGTCACATCCTCCTCCTTGCTGTTCTTCAACATGTGACCTTGGGCCTTTGTGCTTATTGTTCATTTAAGCTACAACATTCTTCCCCTGACTTGTATAAGGCAGGTTCACTTCCAATAGGTCTCTCCCATATCATCCCTGTGGCACAGGAGGCCTTCAGTCACCCAATATTTGAGAGCACCCTGCTCCCTACACCTCCCCAGCACTCCCCAACACCCTGCTCTGTTTTTCAGCCCAGTACTCACTGCTACCACCTTTCACATTGTGTCTTTACTTGCTTATGACTTTGTTTTTGTCTCCCCACCACTACTAAAGCATAAGTACCACCAGCATAGAGACTTGTCCTGTTTTGTTCACTTCCATATCTACAACATAGAGAAGGCATTTGATATATCCTGGCTTGTGATCCAGTAGATGCTTTTTTGGCTTAAAGAACAAAGAAATGCAGCTGAAGAAAGTAAAGAAAGAGCAAAGCGCTTTTTTGTGTGTTGGTGTTTAATAGTTCATACCATTTATGAGCACAGTGTCTTATAAAGTATACAATGGTTTAACCATTACTCTGTACCCCTAAAACCAATACAAAATAATGTTGAATGTAAACTCTAATTGAAATAAAAGAAGAGTATATTAAGAAAGACTAAATAAAAAATTCAAACAATAAAAAGGAGGGCGAATAAGCAGTTGTGCTAGTTTTGTTTGGTATGGGCAAGGATGAAATGTAATCATTTAATTTCACCATTATTGCTGAAAACATTTTTGTCTAATAGAACAGGGATGTGTGAAAAAATAATCCATGCCAGCCCTGGCCCAGTAGCTCAGTTGGTTAGAGCATCACCCTGATGTGCCAAGGCTGAGGTTTTGATTCCCAGTCAGGGAACGTAGAAAAAACAACCAATGACTGTGTCAATAAGTCGAGATTTAAAAAAATGGATCTCTCTCTCTCTATCTCTTTCTTCCTTCTTCTTCTTCTTCTTCTTCTTCTTCTTCTTCTTCTTCTTCTTCTTCTTCTTCTTCTTCTTCTTCTCTCTCTCTCTCTCTCTCTCTCTCTCTCTCTCTCTCTCTCTCTCTCTCTCTCTCTCTGTCTCTCTCTCTCTCTCTGAAATCAATTTAAAAATTCCATTCCATTGTCAGAAAGTGTAGATATACTTAGCCTATCATTCCTCCAAAATTTTAGTAAGATATGAAAATTGACATATAAAAGCTTTGTGACCTCAAACGAAAGGACACCAAAATACTGGTTTGGGTGAATCCTCTTTTAATGAAATCAACATAAACATGAGAGAGAGAGAGAGAGGGAGAGAGAGAGAGAGAGAGAGAGAGAGAGAGAGAGGAATAAGTGGCATGCTGAAGGGAGAAGCCCCAGTGGAAGAGAGGAATCAGAGGTGATAGAAAAGGCTTTGTGTCGACCCTCCTTCAAAAAGCTCCACCAGGAGGACAAAGACTGTGCAGAGGCAAGGAGTTGCCCATCAGGGACATGGGTAAAGGCCTGGGCTCTCCTCTAGAAGCCTCTTACATGACTCAAGAGGGAAAGCCTCCTCAGCCTGAAAACCAAACCTCAGAGCTGTTACTCTGAGGAGAAGGAGAGTCTTTGTAGCCTAAGTCAGTCGTTATTTGTCTCTTTGAGGAGCATGTTCTTGCCCTGTCACACAGCCATATAAAGAAACCCTTACCCTAACTCCTTAGTCTCCTTTATTTTCATCATAACACTGTTCCCATCTGATATTATTTACTGTCTGCTTTTTAATTTTCTCTCTATTGTCCTTAATATAAAACTCCATTAGAGCAGAGATCTAGCCTGTCTTATTCTGTGTCCCTAGGCCCTGGTATGGGACCTGCCATTTGGTACATGGTGGTCAAAAATCGATTTACAGTTGTCCCTATGGAAAATAATACAAAAAATCATCAATAATCATACAAGAATAAACTGTTTCTCATACTAACAACTGTAGACCTACTTGTGCCCCACCCTGTACATGCTCAATAAATGGTGTTAATAAATGGACTGAGCATGAGTGGGGGTGAGGAAAGGAAGATAATGAGTTTTTATAAGTGCAGAGGGAGGCTGACGTCCTGTCACCTTGACTAATAAAAGAGAAGTAACTGTATCCTAAGCTAGTGAAGTGGTACTATTTTCCTGCATCTATAATAATTAAAGTGCAATATGCTAATTAGACTGGACAGCCCACCGACCTTCTAGGCTTCATTCCAGATGTCTTTCTAGACAAAGCCATGGGGGCGGGGGCGGGGGCTGAGGCAGAGGTGGTTAAGGGTGATCAGGCAGGCAGGCAGAGTGGATAGGGGTGATCAGGCAGGCAGGCAGAGTGGTTAGGGATGATCAGGCAGGCAGGCAGGCAGAGTGGTTAGGGATGATCAGGCAGGCAAGCAGGTAAGTGGTTAGGAGCCAGCGGTCCCAGATTGCGAGAGGGATGTCTGATTGTGGCAGTCCGACATCCCCTGAGCAGTCCCGGATTGCAAGAGGGTGCAGGCTGGACTGAGGGACCCCCCCGCCCCCATGCACGAATTTCATGCACTGGGCCTCGAGTTAATTATAAAACCGACACCAGTGGGTAAATAAGCAGAGACTTCCAGCTGGTCTGGAGGAGAAATGAATTACTTCCCCATGTGAGCACCACTGAGTCGCAGCATAGTGGACTAAATGATGCTGCTGAACTCTTTCTAGGCCAGAACACCAGATTGAATTAGGATTTTTCTCTCTCTTTCTCCCTCTAGTCTTTCTCCATACATACAATTGCCCAACCCATACCATTTCCACCCAGGCATATAGAAAATACTTTTATGGAGAAGAGGAAACCAAAACAATCTCCTCCCTCACTCTTTCCTTTAAAACACACAGTTCCCTCTGATCATCTCCCAGGCCCGCTGGAGACCCCAGCAGAGCAATGGAGAGAAACAGACAGAAAGCTTTCCTTCAGAACTCCAGTGTCACGACGCAGTCGGAGGCAGGCATGGCTTCAGGAATCCACGCAGAGCTCCCAGGCAGTTAAAACTCACTAAAAAGGGGTCAGGAAGCTTCTAGAGCTTCCCTGGTGGGAGCAGGGGAGGAGTCACTCCAGCCCACAGGCCAGTCATGGTGAAGAAGTGAAAGCATTCTTGGGTGAAAGTCCAGGTGGCTTAAATATAGGTGACATCAGAAATATTATTTCTGCAAACATTGACCACCCTCAGTGTTCAGGTACTGAAATCTTAAGTGTGCAATGGTTCAGAAATGTTTGAAAAGTGAATGTGGGGAATCAGGTTTCAAACTACCAGCTTCACAGTGGGGCAGGGAGCAGAGCCTGCTGAAGACACAATCCCAAAGTCAGGAGATTCCTCAAGAGTGGACCCCATTCTCTTTCTTTTTCCTCCCCCTCCCACCAGGCCTTCATCCCAGTCTTAGGGGGAACATCCCATCCCAAGGCCCCTTCTGGGAACTTGGGAGACTCAACCCCTCCCCACAACCACCACCTTGTGGCTGGGCAGACCAGTGCTGAATAAGGAGGAACCATCCCAGAGGCTCTGAGATCACACCCTCCAGGTGGCTCCTATTCCCTCTCTTGCAGGTGTAGGCACATATATGCACAAACATACCTTGGTCCTGTCTCCTGGCCTGTCACAGTCTCAGAAACTCCACCTTGGGGCTGCTCCATTGCTCTGTGGGTGGAAGCAGCTCCTAGTCCCTCTCAGGCAAACAGAATCCAAAGGATGTGGGAGGAGGGACCTGAGGGAGAAAAGCAGGGCAGGACCAGCTCTGCAGGATATGAATCTTTCAGACAAACAGTGTTTCCCAGGAGGCAGAGGTTTCTAGACACAGGTTTCACAGCCTCAGAAGCACAAATGCAGACACAGGGGAAGTTCAGAATTAGTGCCAGGTCACAGGGTGCCACGTCAGAGGCAGGCGGGGTCAGGGAGGTACAAACACACGCCTCCCAGTGTGCAGCTGCAGAATGGAAGGCTGGTGTGCAAAGGAGAGGGTCTGGGGCTCCTGCACCAGGCAGAGCTGCAGAGCGGTCCCTAGAGAAGGGTCATGGTGTTCAGGGCCCAACAGGCCGTGGAGGGGGGGGGGCTTCTTGCTGCTGGGGATAGAAATCACTGAAGCATGGAAGAAGCTTCCTGGCTTCTGTCCACCCTGAAGCAGCCTTTTCAATGTCCTGTAACAATCCCTCTCCTCCTTTTCCAGGAAGATGTCCCTAGAATCCTCAATTTGAGTAACCCTGGCCTTCAGAGTAATGTTGCTTCCCAGACAAATAATTCTTTCCAGGGGCTAGTCGAGCACTTCAAATGTTAGAACATCCATGTTTTCAAATAGCTCAAAACCCCTTTGGTGAGAGGTAATAGTTCACATGACAGAAAGGAATTGAATAGGGAGCAAGACTTTTTTCAAGTTTTGTTTTATTATGGTAAACAAACAAACAACAAAACACACAAACAACACATTTAATGAACCATATTAGCGATTTTTAGCTGTAATGTTCAGCCCTATGAAGTATGCTCAATGGTTTATGAAAAGACCTGAGAACTTACCTACTTGTTTTTCTCAGTGGTAAGAGTGTTTGCCCCAGGCCAAAGGGCAGGTTCCATTCCCAATCAAAGGCACATACCTGGATTGCAGGTTTGGTCCCTGGCCCTAGTCAAGGTGTGTGTGGGAGGAAATGAATCAATGTGTCTCTCTCACATCAATGTTTCTCTCTTTCTCAATCTGTGTGTCTGTGTGTGTGTGTGTGTGTGTGCGCTTCCCCAGCCCTTCCTCCCTTGCATTCTCTCTAAAAAAAAAAAAATCAATGGAAAAAATTATCCTCCAGTGAGGATTAAAAACAACAACAACAACAAAAACAGCTGAAAACTTGTTCTTGCAACACTGTGACTCACGCCCATAAAACACAATTCCTCTCCTCCAGTAACCACCTACTTACTTCTGTTTCTATAATTTTGATGACTTAAGATACTTCATACTGCGGGAACCTGTTCATTTGGGACTGGCTGTTTTGCTTAGTGTCATGTCCTTGGTGTTCATCAATGAGAGAAGACTTGCAATTTGAACTTGAGCTCACACTTTTACACCAGGCTTGATCTTTGAAAGTCGGAGGTGGTGCTGAGCCTTTTGAGACCTGGAGGAAGGAGGAACAAGCTTGAGGGGCTGCTCTGTCCCCAGGGGACACCTTCTCTCTGATCTGGACATCCTAGGAAATTGAAGGAATGCTGTCAATGCCCAACAAGAGCTTGGGGCTAGGAGCTACGCCTTGGTGGGACACTGACAAAGTCTCTCCCATCCCCCTACCCATATATCTCCCTTAGTAAGGGGGACCTGGTTCTGGAAGGCTCTCATCATTGGGCGTTAGGTCCACTCAACTTTTAATGAATCAACTCTATCCATTAAAAGATAAGACCAAAGCCTTCCACCCTTCATGGTGGCTTATCCCAGCTGTGTCACTCCCAGAAGTAGAGTCGGAAGGCTGTCTCTGATTTGGCTGGGCCCTGATCTAGGGAAGGAAGATGAGGCCAAAAACTGCAAAACAAGAAGCATACTACAAAACATCTCTTCTCAGCCAACATCATGAGACTGTGAGGAGAAAAATAAATCAAGACTAAAAAAAAACAAAAAAAAACCTGAAAGCAATAAAACCACTGAAATAACAAGGAGCTGCCAGCAAACAGCTAGAAAAAGCCAGTTGGAGAAAATTCAAAAAAGATTGCCCTTTTCCTTCAGCTAGGAGATTTAGATTGAGTCTTTTAAATAGTCATAGAAAACAAATGGGCACCAGAAACAAGTACAACTATGTCTTCTTGTTAAACCTGATGGAAAATCCTAAACATCCTAAGGTCCACACTTGATATTTGTCTCTAATTTATCCAATATTCTAAATATGTAGGAAATTTAAAATGTTTGTAGTATTGTGTAACTTGTCAATTTATAAAAGGATCAAAAACATCTCAGCTGGAGAATCAGTTCACACAGTGGCATGAGAGAGCAAGGTGCATTTGATCTATGAAGAGTGAGATTTCAAGATGGCAGCAGAGTGGGTGTACCTTTCTTACACCTCCTCCCAGGACCAAACTGGAAATAACACTAACTTGGGGGATATTCTCCTTGAGCTAGCAACTGCAGCATAGCTAATGAGAAGACTTTTAATGAGGAAGGGCAGAATCCTTCTCAAGGCTAGTAGGAAGGGTGGTGTCATGAGCTGAGTGTGTGGGAGGATATTGTGGTTGCATGGGAGTTTTCCCTGAGAGGAGTGAGGCACTAAGCCCCACTGGCTTTCCCAGCCTGGAGCACCTGAGCCCAGAACAGCAGCCCACATAACATCCATCCCTGAAATGTGGTGGGTCTTTTAGCCACCAGGGAGAGCCAGAGACTTTTAAAGACACTTAAAAAGCAAATTAAACAAACAAACAAACAAAAAAACAGAACACAGGACTTTCATTTGTAGCCACTCACCCAAGGCTTTGGTGAGTGCAGTGCAGATTGGAGTTGCCTGAGGAGAGGCTGGGGTAGGAAGCATTGCGAGAAGACTTGGAATACCATGGCCAGAAGACCTGCATTCTATCATCTTCCCACAATACCACAGTAGCCAATTTTCCTTAGAGGCTCAAGTCCCTCCCAGCAGCAATAGCTGGAGAAAAATAAATACCCTGCCCTCAGGAGTACAGCTCTTCCACCCTCAGGAATCCCACTGGTCCCACCCTGCATCCCAACCCCTGCTGAGGAGACAGCAGCAGAGGCTAAGCCTTTGGGTTTGAACAGTCTTAGGGGACCAGCGATGGGGTTTGGGGTGGGGTAATTGATCCCACTCTCCTGTGAACCTGACTAGTGCTTCCCCCTCACAGGGGACTTGATAGAAACTCCCAGCCTCCAAGAGACAGCTGCGGAGCATATGAGGGCCTCGACTGTGCGCCATGGTCAGGGAAATATTCTGGGACAGACTCAGATGAGTGAATCTGGGATAGGAGAGCACACCCACCATCTTCCCTGAAATATGAATGGCATCTCCCCCTCACGGAAGACCCAGAGGTCTCATATTCCTGATTACATCAAAAGCCATTTTAGAGACAGTCTTTTCAGAGATTAAGTCTAACAACTGGCTGGAAGGTGGAGATGGGCAGAGGAAGAGTCTGAGGAGCCTTGGGACATTTGCTGAACCATCCCTGGATGCTCGGTGCTAACAAGCCTTCCCTAGTCTGCAGTTTGGCCCCTCCCATGTGCAGCCAAGCCCTGTGGAGGCAGCTATGAACTGTGGATCCCTTGAAGCTTCAAGAGGAGTCTAGCACCAAAGTACCTCCCAGGAGGCTCAGAAATAGCAAACAAAACAATCAGCCTCAGTCAACATACAAACAAATTCCATAGGAGCTCCCAAGAGCTACTATATTCTGCTGATACAAACTCCATTTCTTGTTTTTTCTTATTTTTCACTATTTTCCTTTTTTATTCCTTTGTTACTATTTTTCTTTTATTTTTCATATTTTTCTCTATTATTTTACTCTTTTTTTCTTACTCTATTTTATCTTCTTTCTCCTTATTGCTCTACTATTTTCCTTTTCTTATTTTGTCCTTTGTCCTTTTCATTGTTTTTCTTCTTTTATTTATTGATTGATTAATTGATTGATTGACTAAGGTGTTACATATGTGTCCTTATTCCCTCATTACTCCCCAAACCCCCCACTCATTCCCTCACCCCCCTGTTGTCTGCGTCCAGTGGTTAGGCCCATATGCATGCATACAAGTCCTTTGGTTGATCTCTCCCTCTTACCGCCACCATCCCCTACCTTCCCTCCAAGGTTTGGTCTCATCGATGTTTCTCTGTCTCTGGAACTGTTTTTGTTCATCAGTTTATGTTGTTCATTATATTCCACAAATGAGTGAGATCATGTGATACTTATCTTTCTCTGACTGGCTTATTTCACTTACCATAATGCTCTCCAGTTCTATCCATGTTGTTGCAAATGGTAGGAATTCCTTCTTTTTTAGCACACCATAGTATTCCCTTGTGTAGATGCACTACAGTTTTTTAATCCACTCATCTGCTGAGGGGCACTTAGGCTGTTTCCAAATCTTAGCTATGGTAAATTGTGCTGCTATGAACATAGGGGTGCATATATCCTTTCTGATTGATGTTTCTAGCTTCTTGGGATATATTCCTAGAAGTGGGATCACTGGGTCACATGGGAGTTCCATTTTTAGTTTTTTGAGGAAACTCCATACTGTTCTCCACAGTGGCTGCACCAGTCTGCATTCCCACCAGCAGTGCAGGAGGGTTCCTTTTTCTCCACATCCTCGCCAACATTTGTCATTCATTGATTTGTTGATGATAGCCATTCTGAGAGGTGTGAGATGGTACCACATTGTCATTTTGATTTGCATCTCTAGGATAATTAGTGACTTAGAGCATGTTTTCATATGTCTCTTGGCCTTCCTTCTGTCTTCTTTTGAAAAGTTTCTATTTAGGTCTGTTGCCCATTTCTTGATTGGATTGTTTATCTTCTTTGGTTGAGTTGTATGAGTTCCCTGTAAACGTTGGAGGTTAAACCCTTATCAGTGATAACATTGGCAAATATGTTCTCCCATGTAGTGGTCTTTCTTGTTTTGTTGATGGTTTCTTTTGCTGTGCAAAGCTTTTTATTTTGATATAGTCTGATTTTTTTATTTTCCCTTTAGTTTCCATTGCCCTAGGAGCAGTATCAGTGAAGAAATTGCTTTGGCATGTCAGAGACTTTTCTGCCTGTGGATTCCTCTAGTATTTTTATGGTTTCCCGTCTTATGTTTAAGTCCTTTATCCATTTTGAGTTTGTTTTTGTGTATGTTGTGAGTTGTTGCTCTAGTTTCATTTTTTGCATGTATCAGTCCAATTTTCCCAACACCATTTATTGAAGAGACTGTCTTGACCCCATTGTATGTTCATGCCTCCTTTGTTGAATATTAATTGGGCATAGTGGTTTGGGTTGATTTTTGGGATCTCTATTCTCTTCCATTGATCTATATGTCTGTTCTTGTGCCAGTACCAGGCTGTTTTGAGAACAGTGGCTTTGTAATACAGCTTGATATCTGGTATTGAGATCCCACCTATTTTGTTATTCTTTCTCAGGATTGCTGCAGCTATTTGGGGTCTTTTTTTATTTCAGATGAATTTTTGGAGAGGTCGTTCTAGGTCTGTGAAATATGCCATTGGTATTTTAATGGGGATTGCATTGAATCTATAGATTGCTTTGGGTAGTATGGACATTTTGATGATGTTGATTCTATCAATCCATGAACATGGTATGCTCTTCCATCTGTTTATGTCTTCCTCTATCTCTTTTTTCAGTGTCCTGTAGTTTTCCGCGTATAGGTCTTTTACCTCCTTGGTTAAGTTTATTCCTATGTATCTTAATTTTTTTTGGTGCGATGGTAAATTGGATTGCTTTTTTAGTCTCTCTTTCTGTAAGTTCACTATTGATGTATATGAATGCCATAGATTTCTTGGTGTTAATTTTGTATCCTGCTACCTTGCCAAATTCATTTATTTAGTCTAATAATTTTTTGATGGAGTCTTTAGGGTTTTCTATGTACAGTATCATGTCAGCTGCAAACAAGGACAGTTTTACTTCTTCTTTTCCAATTTGGATGCCTTTTATTTCTTCTTGTTGTCTAATAGCAATAGTTAGTACTTCCAGTACTATGTTGAACAGGAGTGGTGAGAGAGGGCATCCCTGTCTTGTTCCTGTTCTTAGGGGAAATGGTTTTAGTTTTGTCCATTGAGTGTGATGCTGGCTGTGGGTTAATCATATGTGGCTGTTAGGATGTTAAGATATGATCCTTCTATTCCCACCTTGCTGAGAGTTTTTATCAAGAAAGGATGTTGGATTTTGTCAAATGCTTTTTCTGCGTCAATTGATATGACTATGTGATTTTTCTCCCTCAATTTGTTTATCTGCTGTATCACGTTTATTGATTTGCAGATATTGTATCATCCTTGCATCCCTGGTATAAATCCTGCCTGGTCATGGTGTATGATCTTTCGGATGTAGTGCTGGATCTGATTTGCTAGAATTTTGTTGAGGATTTTGGCATCTGTGTTCATGAGGGATATTAGCCTGTAATTCTCTTTCATTGTGTTGTCTTTATCTGGTTTTAGTATTAGGGTG
Organism: Corynorhinus townsendii; assembly: GCA_026230045.1. Classification (NCBI taxonomy): domain Eukaryota; kingdom Metazoa; phylum Chordata; class Mammalia; order Chiroptera; family Vespertilionidae; genus Corynorhinus; species Corynorhinus townsendii. The sequence goes on along the minus strand of JAPDVU010000004.1, from coordinate 107,907,022 downwards.
ATGCTGGCTTCATAGAATGAGTTTGGAAGTGTTCCATCATCTTGAAATTTTTTGGAATAGTCTTAGGAGGATAGGTTTTAGTTCTTCCCTGAATGTTTTGTAAAAGTCCCCTGTGAAGCCGTCTGAGCCTGGGCTTTTGTTTGCTGGATGGTTTTTGATGACTGCTTCAACTTCTTCCATAGTTATTGGCCTATTGATATTTTTAGAATCTTCCTGATTGAGTTTTGGAAGGTTGTCTTTTTCTAGGAATATGTCCATTTCCTCCATATTGTCTAGTTTGTTGGAATAAAGTTGTTCATAATATTATTTAACAATTCTTTGTATTTCTGTGGGGTCTGTTGTTATTTCGCCTCTATCGTTCCTGATTTTGTTTATTTGAGTCCTCTCTCTTTGCTTCTTGGTGAGCCAGGCTAGTGGTTCATCAATCTTGTTTATCCTTTCAAAGAACCAGCTCTTGGTTTCATTGAACTTTTGTATTGTTACTTTGGTCTCTATGTAATTTTTTCTGCTCTAATCTTTATTATCTCCTTCCTTCTGTTCACTGTGGGCTTTGCTTGTTGCTCTCTTTCTAATTCTTTGAGTTGCAGCATTAGATGATTTACTACCATTTTTTCTTGTTTTTGAGGTAGGCCTGTAGAGCTATAAAATTCTCTCTCAGGACTGCTTTCATTGTGTCCCATGGGTTTTGGATTGTTGTTTTTTTAATTGTCATTAGTTTCCAGAATGTTTTTAATTTCTTCTTTGATCTCATTGGTAACCCAATCAATATTTAATAACATGCTGTGCAGCTTCCAAGTGTTTGAGTGTTTTGGATTGTTTTTATTGTATTTCTAATATTATGCCATTGTGGTCTGAAAAGATGCTTGGTATGATTTCAATCTTCTTGAATTTGGGGAGACTTTGATTGTGACCCAGTATGTGGTCTATTTTTGAGAATGTCCCATGTGCACTTGAGAAGAACATATAGTCTGCAGGTTTGGGGTGAAATGTTCTGAAGCTGTCAATTAAGTCCATCTGATCTAGTGAGTCATTTAGGATTGTTGTTTCTTTGCTGATTTTTTTTGTCTAGAGGATTTATTCAGTGATGTGAATGGTGCATTAAAGTCCCTTACTATGATTGTATTGTTGTCTATGTCTCCCTTGATATCTTCCAGGAGATTTTTTATGTATTTGGGTGCTCCTGCACTGGATGTACATATGTTTACCAGGGTTATATCCTCTTGTTGTATGGAGCACTTTGGTATTATGAAGTGGCCTTCCTTATCTCTTGTGATGTCCTTCACTTTGAGGTCTATTTTGTCAGATATAAGTATTGCTACCCCAGCATTTTTTTTTTTTCATTTCCATTGGCCTGAAAGATATTTTTTCCATCCCTTCACTTTCAGTCTGTGTGAGTCCCTTGTTCTGAGGTGGGTCTCTTGTACACAGCATATATATGGGTTATATTTTTTTATCCATTCAGCCACTCGATGTCTTTCAATTGGAGCGTTTAGTATGTTTACATTTAAAGTTATTATTGAAAGCTACTTGTTTGGAGCCTTTTTTATTTTTTGAGGCTATGTTCCTTCTTACCTTTTTGTTAGTTTCTTTCTTTCTTTTTTTTTTTTACAGCATTCCCTTTAGCATTTCTTGCTTTGTTGGTTTGGTAGTGATAAGCTCCCTTAGCCTTTTTTTTTGTCTGTGAAGCTCCTGATTTCCACTTCAATTTTCATTGATAGTCTTGCTGGATAGAGTATTCTTGGATTGAGTCCCTTGCTTTGCATCACTTTGTATATCTCCTTCCATTCCCTTCTAGCTTTATGTGTTTCTGTTGATAAATCATTTGATAATCTGATGGGGGATCCTTTGTAGGTAACTGTCTTTCTCTCTCTTGCAGCCTTTAAGATTCTCTCTTTGTCCATAACATTTGCCATTGTAATTATGGCGTGTCTTGTGTGTGTCTTTTGGGATTCATCTTGCTTGGGACTCTGTACTTGAGTCACTTTTTTCTTCCCCATATGAGGGAAATTTTCTGTCATTATTTTTTCAAATAAATTTTCTAATCCTTGCTGCTCTTCTTGTCCTTCTGGCAGCCCTATTATATGTATGTTATTTCGTTTTGCATTGTCCCAAAGCTCCCTTAAGCTCTCCTCCTGATTTTTAATTTTTTTCTCTAGTTGCTGTTCAGATTGGGCTTGTTTCTGTACCTGATCTTCTAACTCGCTGATTTGATCCTCTGCTTCTTCTAGTCTACTGTTGAAGCCTTCCATGGTGTTTTTTATTGTAGCTATATCATTTTTCATTTCTTCTTGATTTTTGCATAGGTTGTTGATTTTCTCATCCATCCGGTGTATGATCTGTATGACCATTACTCTGAATTCTTTTTCTGTCATGTTGCGTGCTTCCATTTCACTTATTTCCTTACTTGATGATTCCTCCTTTTCTTTCCTCTGGGGATTGATTCGTTGTATCCCCATTCTGACTACCACCAGAAGGTTCAGATGTCGAGTTGCGGGGTCCTGACCATGTGCAGTGGGAGTTTTGCACCTACCAAGTGACACTGAAGAGCTCCGATACCAAGACGTGTGGTTGCTGTGGGTTGGTGGGAGCCACGCTCGCCCTGGGTCAGAGTCATAGGCACTTAGTGCAACCTCGTGTGTGCACCTAGAATCAGGGACCCTGCCTGTGTGTGCCAAAAATCGAAGTCCCCTATTGCATGTCAGGAGTCAGAGGCTCCCTGTGTCCGTGCCAAGAATGGAGCATCAGAGTCTCATTTTCTTGGTGCTACCTCACAATGAGAATCAGGTCCCTGTGTGCACATGTGCAAAGAATTGGAGTCACTGGATCTTAGTGTGAATGTACTGGGAATCAGGGATCTCAGGCGCACGTAATGAGGAACAGAGTCTAGTCACTGGTGGTCAATGCTGCCTCTTGCATGTAGATTCAGGGTCCCCGATCTGCCCAGGAGACCGGGTTGCTAGTCACACTGTGTTGGCAGGAGGTCCACTTCTGCACTGCAGTAAACAGCCTTCTGTGTGCACTTGCCCTGAATCAAAGTCATGTGGCACTGCCCCTTAGTGTGGTGTGGGATCTGGTCATGCAGGTGTGCACTGTGGAACACAAACTCCCTGAGTCCATGTACCCAGGCTCAAATTCAGCGCTGCCTTCCTGTGTGGGCACAGGTTCTGGTCATGGGGAACAAACTCCCCAAGACCGCACATCCAGGTTCAAATTCACTGCAGCCTCTCTGCTAAGGTGCAGGGTCTGGTCATGAGAAACAAACTCCCCAGGTTTGCACCCCTAGGCTCAACTTCAGTTCTGTCTCCCTGCTTGGGGGTGGGATCTGGTCGCAGAAAACCACCTCCCTAAGGATGAGCAGCTAGCCTCGAATTCATCTCAGTCTCCCTGCCTGGGTGCAGAGACAAGTCATGGGAATCCAATTCCCCGAGTTCACAAGTCCTGCCTCAAGTTTAGCACTGTCTCCCTGCCCTGCGTGGGCACAGGATCTGGTCGCAGAAACTGCCTCCCTAGGAATGAGCAGCTAGGCTCGAATTCCACTCAGTCTCCCTACCTGGGTGTAGAGATGAGTCATGGGAAACAAATTCCCCAAGTTCACAAGTCCAGGTTCAAGTTCAGCGCTGTCTCTCTGCCTTTTTTTCTTCTTTTAAAATACCATTTTCCTTTTTCTATTCTTTACTCTTACTTTTTCTCTCCTTTCTTTACTCTTTTTCCTTTATTTTACCTTTTTTTCTTCTTGTATGTTTTCTTTTCTTTTATTAGTCTTATTCTCTTTTTCTTAATTCTGTTTTCTTTTGTGGTAATTTTTATTGCTATTGTAGGTATCTTTTGTATGTTTTTGGTTAGCTCCTGTGATTTTTTTCGTTTTTGTTTTATTATGCCAGCATATGCACAACAGCTCACATGATGTGATTAGAATTGAGCCTCAGAGTCAGCAAAACTGAGGGGAGAAACCACCTATGAAAGAGACAACAACAATAAAGACCCAATTGCAACAGAAGACCCCAAATTAAACACACAAGGAGTATTCTTAGAGCATCCAAATTATATCAAAGGGACTGTACCACTGGTCCCATAGGACACATGCTATATAAGACCACCCCATTAAACTGGGAGGCATAACAGTTCTATTAATACATTGGAACAAATGGACAGAAAAAATAGGGAGAAAAAAATGAAAGAAAAGTAGGAAGCTCCGGGAAAAGAGATAAATGAAATGGAGGCAAGCAATTTATCAGATATAGAGTTGAAGGTAATGGTTAAAAGGATGCTCAAGGAACTTAGTGAAAATTAAAAGGAACTTAAAAGAAACTATACCAGCATGAAAAAGAAAAGAAAAACCACGAAAAAATAACAGTTAGGCCCTAGTAGGTTTGGCTTAGTGGATAGAGCTTCGGCCTGCAGACTGAAGGGTCCCAGATATGATTCTAGTCAAAGGCTCATGCCTGGATTCTGGGCTTGATGCCCAGTAGGCAGCATTGCAGGAGGCAGCGAAACAATCATTCTCTCTCATTATTGATATTTCTATCTCTCTCTCCCTCTCCATTCTCCTCTGAAATTAATAAAAATATATTTAAAAAAGGAAAAAAGAAATAGCTGGGAAAGAAGAATAAGATATTTGACATCAATACACTGAGAAGAATCAAAAGCAGGTTGAGTGAAGCAATGGATGGAATCTGTGATTTGGAAGACAAGGTAGGAAAAAAAAAAACAATCAGAGCAGCAAAAAGAAAAAAAAAGAGTCATAGAAAATCAGAAGGGTAGATTAAGGAGACTTTGGGACAACATGAAATGTGACAACATCTGCATAATAAGGGATACATAAGAAGAAAAAAGTGAACAAGGAATAGAGAACTTGTTTAAAGAAACAATGACAGAAAACTTCCCTTACCTAGTAAAAAAAAGTAAACAAGTTTAAGAAGCACAAAGAGTTCCTATTAAGATGAACCCAAAGAGACCGACTCCCAGCCACATCAAAATCAAAATGTCAAATTTAAAGACAAATAAAGAATCTTACAGGCAGCAAGAGAGAGACAGAAAGTTACTTACAATGGAGTATACACTAGAATGCCAGATGATTTCTCAACAGAAACACTTTAGGCCAGAAGGGATTGCTATGAAGTACTCAAAGAAATAGAAAGCAAGGACCTGAATCCAAGATTACTCTATCCAGCAAAGCTATCATTTAAAATTGAAGGGGAAATAAGGAGCATCCAATACAAAATAAAAGGCTAAAGGAATACATTACCACCAAAACAGCATTGCAAGAAATGTTAAAGTGACTGCTTTAAGAAGAAATCAAGAGGAACCACCTCACACTTGTCAGAATGGCTGTCATCAACAAATCAACAAATGACAAGTGCTGGTGAGGATGCGGAGAAAAAGGAACCCTCATGCACTGCTGGTGGATATGCAGACTGGTGCAGCCATTGTGGAAAACAGTCTGGCATTTCCTACAAAATTTAAAAATGGAACTGCCATTTGACCCAGTAATACCACTTCTAGGAATATATCCCAAGGAAACAGAAACACCAGTCAGAAAGGATATATGCACCCCTATGTTCATAGCAGCACAATTTACCGTAGCTAAGATTTGGAAACAGCCTAAATGCCCAATTGCAGATGAATGGATTAGAAAACTGTGGTACATCTACACAATGGAATACTATGCTGTGGTAAAAAAGAAGGAATTCTTACCATTTGCAGCAGCATAGATGGAGCTGGAGAGCATTATGCTAAGTGAAATAAGCCAGTCAGTGAAAGATAAATATCACATGATATCACTCATTTGAGGATTATAATGAACAACATAAACTGATAAACAAAAATAGATCCAGAGACAGAGAAGTATTGATCAGATGCTCAAAAATCAGAGAGAAGGTAGTGGAAGGTGGGGACAAGGGGTAGAGATCAACTAAAGGACTTGTATGCATGCATACAAGCATAACCAATAGACGCAGACACCAGAGGGGGTGAGGGCATGAATGGGTTTGGGGGAGGGGGGGATGGTGTGATAAGGACACATATGTAATACCTTATTCAATAAAGAAAAAAATAGAGGCCCTTCTTTCATAAATAAATTTGTGTGTGTGTGTTTTATTTATTTACCAGAGGCCCAGTGCATGAAATTTGTGCATGCAGGGTGGGAATCCCCTCTGCCCAGACTGCACCCTCTCCAATCTGGGACCCCTTGAGGGATGTCCGACTGCCTGTTTAAGGCCCAATCTGGAGGATAGGGCCTAAACTGGCAGTCAGACATCCCTCTTACAATCATGGACCACTGGCTCCTAATCGCTTATCTGCCTGCTTGCCTGCCTGGTCACCCCTAACTGCTCCCCACTGCCAGCCAGGTCCCTCCAACTGCCCCCCTGCCAGCCTGGTTGTCCCTCACGGCTCCCCTGCTGGCCTGCTCACCCCATGCAGCCTGCTGTTCAGTAACTTGGTCGTTCCTCACTAACCCCCCATGCTGACCTGGTCACCCCACGCAGCCTGCTGTTCAGTCATTTGGTCGTCCCTCACTAATCCCCCTGCCGACCTGGTTGCCCCATGCAGCCTGCTTGTTCTGTTGCTTGGTTGTCCTTCACTAACTCCCCTGCTGGTCTGCTTGTAGGCAGCCATCTTGTGAGGGTGTGAGGATTAATTTGCATATTACCTTTTGATTATATAGGTTTGTCTAAAGTTTTACATATGTCTCCTTTTTCCCTGATTGACCCGTGCCCTCCCAGCAATTCTCACCCTGGGTAAGCCCCCACTGTCCCAGTGTCTCTGTCCATTGGTTATGTTAATATGTATGCATACAAGTCCTTTGGTTGCTCTCTAACACTCCCCTCCCCTGACATTTGTCCTGGATCTATTCTTGTTCATCAAATTATGTTGATCATTATATCCCACATAGCAGTGAGATCATGTGATATTTATCTTTCTCTGACTGGCTTATTTTGCTTAGCATAGTGCTCTTCAGTTCCATCCATGCTGTTGCAAATGGTAAAAGTTCTTTCTTTTTTATAGCGGCATAGTGTTCCATTGTGTAGATGTACCACAGTCTTTAATCCACTCATCTGCTCATGGGCACTTAGGTTGGTTCCAAATCTTATCTATTGTAAATTGTGCTGCTATGAACATAGGAGTGCATATGTCCTTTCTGATGGGTGCTTCTAATTTCTTGGAATATAGTCCTAGAAGGGGGGCTGGGTCAAATGGGAGTTCCGTTTTTAACTTTTTTTCCCACTTTTATTTTATTTTATTGTCTAAAGTTTTAGGTAAGTCTCCTTTTTCCCCAATTGACCTCTCCTCCCAGCCATTCCCACCCCAGGGGCAAGCCCCCACTGCCCAACTGTCTGTGTCCATTGGTTATGCTAATATGCATGCATTCAAGTCCTTTGGTTGCTCTCTACCCTGCCATTTGTCTCTGGATCTATTCTTGTTCATCACTTTATGTTGATCATTATATCCCATATATGAGTGAGATCATGTGGTATTTAACTTTCTCTGACTGGCTTATTTCACTTAGCGTAATGATCTCCAGTTCCATCCATGCTGTTGCAAATGGTAAGAGTTCCTTCTTTTTTACAGCAGAGTAGTATTCCATTGTGTAGATGTACCAAAGTTTTTTTTTTAATACACTCATCTGCTGATGGGCATTTAGGCTGTTTCCAAATTTGGCTATTGTAAATTGTATTGCTATGAACATGGGGGTGCATATATCCTTTCTGACTGGTGTTTTTCGTTTCTTGGGGTATATTCCTAGAAGTGGCATTTCTGTGTCAAATGGAAGTTCCATTTTTAACATTTTAAGGAAACTCCATATTGTCTTCCACAGTGGGCTGCACCAGTCTGTATTCCCACCAGCAGTGCAGGAGGGTTCCTTTTTCTCCACATCCTCACCAGCACTTGTCGTTTGTTAATTTGGTGACTATAGCCATCCTGACAGGTGTAAGATGGCACCTCATTGTCGTTTTGATTTGCATCTCTCTGATGATTAGTGACTTTGAGCATATTTTCATATGTCTCTGAGCCTTCTGTATGTCCTCTTTCAAAAAATGTCTATTTAGGTCCTTTGGCCACTTTTTTTTAATTGAATCATTTATCTTCCTTTTAATTTGTATGAGTTCTCTGTAAATTTTGGAGATTAAACCCTTTTTGGAAATATCATTGACAATATGTTCTCCCATGCAGTGGGCTTTCTTGTTTTGTTGATGGTTTCTTTTGCTCTGCAGAAGATTTTTATTTTGATGTAGTCCCATTTGTTTATTTTCTCCTTAGTCTCCATTGCTCTAGGAGCTGTGTCTGTAAAGATATTGCAATGATATCTGTTGCTATTTTGCTGCCTATGGAGTCTTGTAGGATGTTTATCGTTTCCCATCTTATATTTAAGTCCTTTAGCCATTTTTTTATATATATTTTATTGATTTTTTACAGAGAGGAAGGGAGAGGGACAGAGAGTTAGAAACATCGATGAGAGAGAAATATCGATCAGCTGCTTCCTGCACACCCCATACTGGGGATGTGCCCGCAACCAAGGTACATACCCTTAACCAGAATCGAACCTGGGACCCTTGAGTCTGCAAGCCGACGCTCTATCCACTGAGTCAAACTGGTCAGGGCCTTTAGCCATTTTGAGTTTGTTTTGTGTATGGTGTAATTTGGTGATCTAGTTTCATTTTTTTTTTTTGCTTGTATCTGACCAAATTTCCTAGCATCATTTATCGAAGACTCCATTGTATGCTCTTGCTTCCTTTGTCAAATACTAATTGAGCATGATGGCTTGGGTTGATTTCTGGGTTCTCTGTTCTGTTCCATTCATCTATATGTCTGTTCTTATGCCAGCACCAGGCAGTTCTGGGAACCATGGCTTGGTAATGTAGCTTGGTATTGTGATCCCTTCAACTTTGTTCTTTTTCAGGACAGCTGTGGCTATTCAGGGTCTTTTTTTATTCCAGATGAATTCTTGGAGGGTTTGTTCTAGATCTTTGAAATATGCCATTGATATTTTAATGGGGATTGCATTGAATTTAAAGATTACTTTGTGTAGTGTGGACATTTTAATGATGTTGATTCTACCAATCCATGAACATGGTATGTTCTTCCATTTGTTTATGTCTTCCTCTATCTCCTTTTTCAATGTCCTGAAGTTTCCAAGTACAGTTCTTTTACCTCCTTAGTTAAGTTTATTCCTAGGTATCTTAATTTTTTTGTTACAATGGTAAATAGAATTTTTTGTTGTTGTTTCTCTTTCTGTGAGTTCATTATTGGTGTATAAAAAGGCCATAGATTTCAGGGTGTTAAATTTGTATCCTGCTACATTGCCTAATTCATTTATTAGGTCTAGTAGTTTTTGATGGATACTTCAGGATTTCTATGTACAATATCATGTCATCGGTGAATAAAGACAGTTTTACTTCTTCTTTTCCAATTTGGATGCCTTTTATATCTTCTTCTTTTCTGATCACTATGGCTAGTACTTCCAGTACTATATCGAACAGGAGTGGTGACACTGGGCATCCCAGTCTTGTTCCTATTTTTAGGGGAAATTAGTTTAGTTTTTGCCCATTGAGTATGATGTTGTTTTGTAAGTTTGTCATATAAGGCTTTGATTATGTTGAGGTATGATCTCTCTATTCCCATTTTGCTGAGATATTTTTATCAAGAAACAGTGTTGGATTTTATCAAATGCTTTTTCTGCATCAATTGATATGGTCATGCGATTTTTGCCTCTCAGTTTTTCTATGTGATTTATCATTTTTATTGATTTCTGGATATTATACCATCCGTGCGTCCCCTGAATAAATCCCACTTGATCATGGTGTATAGACTTTCTAATGTAATGCTGAATCCAATTTGCTAGAATTTTGTTGAGGATTTTAGCATCTATGCTCATCAAGAATATTGGCCTCTAGTTCTCTTTTTTTTTGTAGTGTCTTTATCTGGTTTTGGATTTAGGGTAATGCTGGCTTCATTGAATGAGCTGGAAGTATGCCTTCCTCTTGAATTTTTTGAAATAGTCTGAGGAGGATAGGTTTAAGTTCTTTTTGGAAAGCTTGGTAGAACTTCCATGTAAAGCCGTCTGGACCAGGGCTTTTGTTTGCTGGAAGATTTTTGATCACTACTTCAATTTCTTCAGTAGTTTTCAGCCTATTCAGGTTTAAATTTGTGTTTAAACATCCCCTTGTTTTTTTATATAGTTTTATTGATTTCAGAGATGAAGGAAGAGGGAGAAAGAAATAGAAACATCAGTGATGAGAGGGAATCATTGATTGTTGCCTTCTGTAGGCCTCCAATTGGTTCCAAGTATGCAACAAATCAAACCCGGGATCATTCAGTCAGCAGGCTGAAGCTCTATCCATTAAGAAAAACAAACTAGGGTCCTACCTGCATTTTAAATTTAGGATCACAAAGCGAGTAGTAACAAGGGAATTGCTGCCTTGATAAGAGTTTGGCTAAAAGGCCAAACTCATCATAAATGTGGTCATTTTTGGGTAATTGCACTAAAGAACTTTTTCATTTGTTGCAAGTAAAAGAATGTTTGTTGTCTACAGCTGGAAACTATTGTTTTGTTACAATCTGTACTAGCTATTGTTACCTCACCATAACTCTTAGATCTCTGAATCTGTCTTGGCCTGTGACTTTTGTGGCTAAAGTTTCATGCTGTTACTGAATGAACTCCAGGAGTGTTCTATTCAAGAACAAGACGTGGTTGTCCCAAGGTAGTTTTATTTCCTTTGGAAAGTAAAGGAGTTGGGGGATTCACATCCAAAGCTCTGTCTCCACAAAAGGAGGCTTAGCCATTGCTTTTTCTACAGTATTTGGTCTATTACAATTTGATTTCTTCCTTGCGGTTGGCTGCACTGGTGGGGTTGTGTTGGGTTTCTGTCAAGCTCATCTTTTTTAGATTTATGCTTGCAAAATACTGCACTACATTTAACATTTAGCAAAAATGCATTTAGCCCCGAATGGGTAACTCAGTTGGTTAGAACATAGCACCAATATGCCAAGGTTGTGGGGTCCATCCCCTATCAGGGCACATACAAGAATCCCTCAATGAATGCATAAATAAGTTGAACAACAAATTGATGTTTCTCTCTCTCTCCCCCTTAACATGCATTTACTGGAGTTGTCAAGACCTTGAGCCACTTGTCCTAAAAATTATTTCCACCAAAGGTTCAGGTTTACTCTAATAAAAGGGGGTACACCCATATTTAAAACACACTTGATTTTGGGTATGGTCCTTTTAATGTGTTGGTGAGTTCAGTTTGCTAATATTTTGTTGAGGATTTTTGCATTTATATTCATCAGGGAGATTGTCTGTAGTTTTCTTTTCTTGTAGTGCCCTTGTCTGGTTTTGATATCATGGTTATTTTGGCCTCATAAAATTGGTTTGGAAATATTCCTTCCTCTTCAAATTTTGGGAGAGTTTGAGAAGAATAGGTATTATTTGTTCTTCAAATGTTTGCTAGAATTTACTTGTGAAATTATATGGTTCTAGAGGCCCAGTGCACAAATTTGTGCACTGGTATGGTCCCTCGGTGTAGCCTGCAGGGATCAGGTTGAAACCAGCAGTCCAATGCCACCTGCTTCTCCTGTTTATCCTGGCCCCACTGCGCCTGCTGCCTCCGCTGCTCAGTAGGCTCACTGCCACTCCACTGCGGTCTCCAGGCTGGGGCAGCCAGCTGCCTGTTGGTCAGCTGAGTGGTGTTCCCACTGTGGTAGTGCATGGACTACCAGGGGACAGCTCTTGCATTAAGCATCTGACCCCTCGTGGTCAGTGTACATCATAGTGACCAGTTATTCAGTTGTTCTGTCGTTTTATATATATAGATGGGCTTTTATTTGACTCCTGCTTCAATCTCTTTACTCATTATTGGCCTTTCAAATTCTCTGTTTCTTTATGACCCAGACTTGGTAGGTTGTATGTTTCTAGAAATTTTATCAATTTCTCTAGTTTATCCATTTGTTGGCACATGATTATTCATAGTCGTCTCTTATGACCCTTTTTATTTTTGTGATATCAGTTGTAATGTCTCCTCTTTCATTTATGATATTATTTATTTGAGTCTTCTCTCTTTTTAAAATAATAATTATTCTAACTAAATGTTGTATATTTTGTTTATTTAAAAACAAGCTCTTAGTTTTGTATATCTTTTCTATCATTTTCTGTTCTTCATTTCATTCCTCTGCTGACTTTGGATTAGTTTCTTCTTTTATTTCCTGGTTCCTTGATGTAAAGTTAAGTTGTTTATTTGAGATATTTCTTCTTTCTTAATGTAGCATCTATCATTATACCCTTCCTCTTAGAATTGCTTCTGCTGTATCCATATGTGTTTGCATGTTGTGCTTCCATTTCGGTTTGCTGCAAAATATTTTTATTTCCTTTTTTTATCCTCATCTGAGTATATTTTTTCCATTACTTTTTAGAGAGAGTAGAAGAGAGGGAGGTAGAGAGGGAGGGGGAGAGGGAGAGAGAGAAAGAAAGAGAGAGAGAGAGGAAAACATCTATGTGAGAGAGACACATAGATTGATTGTCTCCCACATGGGCCCTGAACAGCCTGGGAACCAAACCTGTGACCCTTCAGTACACAGGCCAGTGCTCAAACCACTGAGCGATAGTGGCCAGAGTTTTATTTCCCTTAGACTTCTTCCTTAGGCCATTGGTTGTTCAGGAGTGTATTGTTTAATATTCATTTTTTTGTGAGGTTTTCAGTCTCCTCCCTTTTAGTGACTTCTATAGTTGCCTAGTATTGTAGTGAGACAAGATACTTGGTGTTTTTTCAATATTTTTAAATTTGCTAAGACTTGTTTATATATAAACCATTTCAAGACACTGAACAACAAGCTGCTCAGGACTGATCTAGAGATGAGTCAGGTGTGCAGAAAATGAAAATGGGTGACAGCTGGAACCTCCACAAAGGATTGAGCCACCTAAAATAGTGAACAGGTGGATGAACACAAAAGATTCTTTTCATCATTTAAAAATTTCTTCAAAAGGTAATTGGTTCTTAAAAGCAAAATAATAACAATATATGATTGTGTTGATATTTTACATACATGTTCAACGTATAACAAGAATAATTCACAAAAGTGGGAGGAGGAAGGAATAATATAATGTTATAGAGATCTTACAGTATTTGTGATGTGATATAATATTCACTGAGGGTAGATTATGACTATTAAAGGAACATATTGTAAACTGTGGAACAACCATTTAGAAAATACAATGAGGTACAGATAAAAAGCAATATTTGAAATGAAATGGAATTTAAAAATGCACCAAAAAAGCAGAAAAAAAGGACAAAAGTAAAATAAGTAGCAAGATTATGAACTTAAACAGAACCATATCGATAATCATATTTTATATAAATTGTCTAAATGCTCCAATTGTAAGACTGTAAAACTGGATAAAAAAGGAAGATTTCCCCTAGCTGGTTTTTCTCAGTGGTTAGAGCATCAGCCTGTGGACTGAAGGATCCCAAGTTCGATTCCAGTCAAGGATACCTGCCAGGGTTGCAGGCTTGATCCCCAGTAAGGGATGTGCAGGAGGCAGCCAATCAATGTTTCTCTGTCATCATTGATGTTTATATCTCTCTCCCCCTCTCCCTTTCTCTCTGAAATAAATAAAATTTAAAAAAAAGATATACCATGCACAATTAAACACATGAAATCTGCGTTCTGTTGAATTAATATCAGCCAAAATGGGCTTCAGAACAGTACCATCTTTATACCCAGAGCTATCCATATTTGATGGTGTCAAGGGCCTCCGCAATACTTCAGATTCCAGCCCTTGGCAGATGGGCAGGAGGGGGCAATAGGCCTGGGTGAAGGGCTGTCTGGAGTCCCAGACACCTTGGGCTTGACTCACAGCCCTGCCATAGGCCAGCTGTGCCACCTTGGAAGTTGCTTAACCTGAGTGTTAAACCTTTGTGCAAAAATGGGAATAATAGTTTAGAGTTGTTTCTCCTGGGGTTGCTGAGATCATATTGGATCAACTCTTTTCTTCTCTCCCTTGCTCCTTCCTGCTCAATCTCCTCCTTCTCAAACCTGCTGCCTGCTAATAACACACCTGTTTAACCCTCCATCCTGGTTCTCTAACATTCTACCTGGTGAATCTCATTCCCTCTAGTGTATGACCTGACACCCTCTACATCCTCTTCTGTGGAGATCAGAGTAGGTTTATTATCCTCATTTTACACTTGGGGAATGGAAGTATAGGCTAGCCAAAGAAGTTCATATCTCACAGCATGGTAGGGGCAGAGACCCAGCCAGCTAAAATGCACATCAGGGTTCTTTCTGTTACATACACCCCAGACACCTTTGGGGTTGTCTGTTCAGTCCTGAGTTTGCCCATTCCCTTCAGTACCTACAGCAAGTATGAAGTTCACATGTCCTTCCCACAGGCACTTCCTTCATCACTTGCCATCTTTATTCCTGGTTACCTGAAATAGTCCCCAACACAATTCATTCATTCATTCATTCATCAAATAGGAATAACTGCCTACAATGTGTCTGGCCAAATACAAAGTGATACCACAGTGACAAAGTCATGGTTCCTGATTCCCTTGAATATCAGAATAGAGGGAAGACCATTAGAAGGGCCTGGGCCGGGATTGAAATGGTACTGTGAGAGGGTTTGCTGAGTGTGATTTTGTCTTTTCAGGGACATTAAATGCAAAAGGCAGAGGGGAGATTGTAACACTCTATGTCAGTGAGAAAGCTTTAGATATTAATTTCCCAGGTAATTTCCATGTTGGTGACCTAAACTGTAGATAATCAGTTTTCCCAGGAGATTCAGCAGCCAGGGAAGACTTTGGAAAACCATGAAAACTAGAAAATTTGCTCAGTGACAAGGGAAGCACTCAGGATGGTTGGCCTGGGAGACAGATAAGATAACTGACATATTGGTTTTGGAAATTGGAAAAGAAACTTGTCCCAGGTGATCTGGAGCCTCTGACTCTGCTCTCAGGAAATCAACTCACTGTCCATTCTCAATGTGTTTAAATATGATCATTGTCCTGGAGAGACTGGGACCTTCCCCTCCAACTCCTGACATCCTGCCCCCAAGCTAAGGCTTCTTCAAGTAAACTGGCTCCAGCCAATCAGTCAGTATTTAACACAATCAAACATTCTGTGCTCACCAAGTTCCTGGGCACAGTGCAGTCTCTCCTCAGTCTGCCTCTCCATCCTCAGGACAAGGAAGCCCCTTGCTCACATGTTCCCCAGAGCAGAATCCGGCCTTTGCCAGCTGCCTCGGGCTCTGAGTCCTGTAACTGTTCCAGCCTCCCTCACGCTCTGTTTGAGTCCCGTCTGTGCTTCTTCTTCCATTTCTAATGCAAACTCTTCTCACTGTCTACCTGGTTACCACAGGTGACTGTTCTCTTCAGTTGGCACCGCACAAGGAGAAGACAAAGGAAAGTGGACTGAATACCTTGTCTCTGGGCAAAGGACTTGGATGACGGGTGGGCCTGCTCCTCAATCCATAGATGTTCGTGTCTCTGCAGGCACTTCTCTTCCCCCACCAAAGCCTTCAGTAATATTCACACCACCCCCTTACCAGCATTATGTGATTAGTTGTTTTGTGTGTAGAAATCAACACACTCTCAAGACTGACACCAGAGCAGAAATGGAGAAAGAGCCACAGATGCAGAACAAAGACCAGGAATTTAGCTAAAGTGAAGTGTCCCGGGCAAAGGTAGAAATGAGAAGGTACAGGGAACTCATAGTACCTGTGGGTAAGCCCTCTAGAATTTCCCACAGAGTTTGGAGTGGGATTCAGAAAGTTTTGGTAAAGGTCCAGAGAGCTGAAATCTGGGGTTACAAGCAGTGTCATTGAGGAATGGAAAGTATGTAGGATCCTATATGTTAAACCTCCAAACAGCCAAGTCTATTCACCGAGTCCAGGGCATCCTGAACCTCCTGCCTTTGGGAATTATCTAGGGGATTATGTAATTGTCTCTTTCTTTAATCCCTCTGTTAATCTGTGTGTCTCCATTGATAGTACACATAGCTGTTAGGTGTATTAATGGCCAACTGATTGCTCTCTTGTTTTATGACAATGTCTTTGGGCATACATTTCTCCACAGTCTGATATAATTAAATTTGGTTTCCTTTGCACGGGTGGTTTTTGTGGCCAGTCTTTCAGGTTTTCTCTGATCCTAGAAGGACCCTTGGTACCTGTCTCTTTTCCTGGTCCTCTCTGGTAAACTTGTGGGCCTATTGTTTCTCTTATAACTCCTATAGGATTAACAGTTCCCTCTACATTACCTACCATTAAAATCTTCACTGTTTTCAAGAGAACCCTTTGTTCTCCCCACACTCTGCTTCAAATAAAGTCATTTCCTTTGAGGAGGGCTTTGGAATTATCTGTAATTATGGACTTCATTTTCTCCTGAACAAAATCACTGACCCACAGCTCTGGGCTCTGGCAGGGGATGATAGCCTCTGCTCTTCTCAACCTGACTCTCCCAGCATGGACCCTTCATCATATGAGGGTGCTGGAGTGTGGGTAGCTGGGCTCCCATTTTGTGGACAACATCTGCACAGAATGGAATTTATTTCAAGCTGAGCTGAAGGTGAGTTGAGAAGGGAGGAATGAAGTCATGACTAAAGCACTATACAGACTCTCAGTCTGCTTACTAAGATTTAGTAGAATTAAAAATGAATTAACATTTCTCCATTTTGTATATGACCTTATGGAAGCTATTTGAGATTTTCATTTAAAAAAATTAAACCAGTTGTTGTTGTTCTACCATCAATAAGTCTGCAGGGTTCCTCACGATGCTGTCTGAAAGTGGAAACCCTGGCTCTATTTTGGACTGAACCTGTTAGCCCCACTCATCTACCTGCCTGCTGAGTGCATGGATTTTGTATAATTTAGTTTTTCCTTTTTGTTGTTCTTTAGTGGAGTTGAATGAACTATTGCTAAATGGGGCCTGGGTAACAGCTTTCCTAGGCTTCCAGGTTGCTATGTTTATCTGGAGTCCTTGGCTTTCCAATAAATGCAGATGTGTTATACTTGCAGAGGATAGGAGAAATGCTGGTGTCTCCTTATATTTCCAAATAGTCATTTGGGGTTTTTCACAGCTCAGAAACAAGTCCCCTAATTCAAAATTTTAAGTGATATTTTAAAGTGATATTTCTTCAAGAAATATTAAAAAACAGTGAGGCTGCATCAGCTGTTTATGCACCAGTTAAGCTTTGAGAATGTAATTTTAGAATTTGAAATATGGCAACATCAATGAATACCAATTCCAATTTATAGCAGTGTTTATTTTGTTTGGCCCATGTCAGAGTCAAAGTGCTAAGTGTTGTGCTTGCTCTGGAGGAGGAACAGGTGAGGGTTTGGAGACTCACAGGAAAACTCCTCCATTTCATCCTCAGGCCAGCACCAGCCTAGGAGCGGTCTAAATAGATCCTGAACACAGTTCAGGGAGATATCCATGGTGAGGTTTTACTTGACCCAGCCTTCTCCTCTCACCCCTCTGAACACTTCAGCAGGTACAGATAAGGGGATGTGGGCCCTGTAACCTAGCCTTTTTAGTCTGTGGTGCTGTGATCAAAACTTTAAGTGATGAGTTAAACAGAATAAGGAGGATGTGAGGCAGTGCTGTGGCAGAGGCAGGATGCATGCTTTCCTGTGCACAAGTGAATTTACAATACATCATCCTGTAGCTCATTTCTTGGAAATAGAGGGGCTTAGGAGACATTTTTTAAAAATGTGCTGTGATATGCTGAGTTATACATTAAAATTGTCCCTTTGTCCCTTGTTAAGATGTATCTACAGCATTTATGAGTAGTAATAAAGCACTTAAGAACATATCTTTATGGGAGGATTGAATTGAATCAGCAAAAGATGTCAAACTAAAACCGAAAGGAAGAAATGCAGATAACAGCAGCAATTGTTCAAACTTAACTGAAAATCCCAGAAAGAGGGCAAGTGACTGAATGCTACCAGTATCTGAATTATTTCCCTAGTTCCCGTTGTAAGCAGCCTCTTCTTCTGCCACTGGTATCATGGAATGGCTCGAATTGAGGGGATGTACAAGGAGTCATGTGCATTTTGGAAAGAGGGGACAGAAAAGTGGGGGCAGATGAGTAAGGAAGGGAGTGGAGGGTGTGCTGAGAATGGCAGAGACTGTGGGAGAAGCACACTTGTTTCCCTGCTTCCTGCCTTCTTGGCTGTTGGTGCCACATGCTAATGGGGCTGGGATCTGTCACTGTTTGTAACTACACATGACTCTGATGACCCTCGGGACTCAAAGCATGGGAGCAGAGGCCCGCAGTGATATTGCTCCTTCACACAGACCCTCAAGCCAGGAGTCCCAGGACTGGTCCCTCCAAGTGGTCTTCCATGAGGACTCCTGTTCACTCTCACAGGTTTATCATTACAACCAACCAACATCTGAGAGGAAGTGTGAGTAAGCAGCCAGGGCTCAGGATTCAAACTAGTGGGAGAGTCTGAGGACTTGTTCTCATGGGGCAAGGCCCAGATATTGGTGTATGGTGTAATTCCTTAGAGGCATCAGACTTAGATGATCTGGCACTTATCTATTGTTTTATCTGTAGAGATTCCAGGCCTCAGATGGGTTATTATTTTGTCCAAAACCATACATGCTGCTAGTGGCAGAACCAGACCCACATAACTTTCCTGACTACATTTCACGTGTTAATGGCTGACACTAGTGCTGATGTGCTAATGTGACTATCTATTCTGTCGCTCATGGGACAAAACCAGTGTCACTGAGGTTAACAGAAGGGGACACACTGTCAGACACATTAGCATTGTGTGCTGCCAGCCAAGCAAGGTGGTGCCTGTATATTCAAATGCATGAACGCTCTTTTTGTTTTACTCTGTAAGGGATGAGGCCCTACTCTATTTTTTAGATGAAACTATTTATAATTTTTAAAATTAAAATTTATTGGGGTGACATTGGTTATTAACAGTATGGGTAGTTCTAGAGTAAAATCCTATGGTACATTATCTGTATATTACATGGTGTTCCCACCACCAAAATTCTGGTCTCCTTCCATCACCATATATTTGACTCCATTTATCCCTTACAAACTTCCATCCACCTTTTCACTATTAACCACCATACTGTTGTCTTTGTCTCTGAGTTTTGTAAAAACTTTTATTATTTTGTGTCAATTTGTTTTTCTGTTGGAGTGTGAGGTCAGCTCTTGCCAGTGAGCCTGGAGCATGCTCTCAGGCAGAGGTGGTTTCAAGACCTGCTGTGCTCACACCAGCCTGGTAGGCTGCTCACTCCCTTAAGAGTCCAGGAGCCCTTCATTTCCACTTTCTCTCTCAAAAAGAAAGAATTTTGGGTTTGTTTTGGTGTTGCATATATTTGTTGACAACCACTAAATTCTCTAGTAAAGGGCCTGAGTTCAGAAACTGTGAAGGTAATGAGAATGAGGTGGTGCTGATTATAGGGCCTGGGAGCCCTGGACAGTGAGGCGTTGCTGAGACACAGGGTCAGGCAGAGTTTAAAGGCCTTTCTGAGAAAGCCAGCACTTCCCTCATTAGCAGCCTCTGTGGTCCACCTGGGTCAGATGTGCAGATGGGGGTGGGAAGGACTACAAGCTCATGCAGAAGGGGAAATCTCTGGGATGCTGAGCGTACAGAACATGAGCAGGGAAGGAGAAAGGTGTTGTGTGAGATGCTTGGGGCTGATGTAACACAGTACCCCTAACTGTAGCTTAAAGCCACAGAAACTTATGGTCCCATAGTTCTAGGGTCCGGCATCAAAAGGTTGGCAGAGCCATGGTCTCTCTGAAGGTGCTGGGGAGGATCCTTGCTGGTTCCCAGATCCTTATGGCTGCTGGAAACCCTTGGAGGTCCTTGGCTTACAGATGCATTGCTCTTATTTCTTGACTGTTGCATTTTACAAGGAGGAACCAGGCTGTACCTGCCAAACTGTCCTTGGAAACTCAAGTATATTGCTTTCAAGCTCTTCTTTCTACCCAGCAGTAGAACATAACTCAGCAACTTCTTCCCCCACTTTATATCAAGTATCACCTTTCTTCCAGTGTCCAATATCATGGTGCTCACTTTGAACTGAGATCTCACCTTTAATATCCAAATTCCCAGCAACAGACTCATCAAGGATATCTAGGCATTTTCTATCAAGTGCCTCAGAATGTTCCCAGCATCTGTGCATTACCAACTTCACAACCACTTCCATATTTTAAGCATTTCTTTTACAGCAAAACCCCACTTCCTGATACAAACACTGACCCTATGAAGTCAACACTCCATTTTAAACATCAATAAAGCGAGTTACAGAGAGGTTGACTTATCCACATGTGGTAGGCTGAAAATCACACCCTCCTATCCCCAAGATAAGCATTCCTAATCCCCAGAACATATAAATGTTACCTTATTGCAGATGTGATGAAGTTAATGATTTTGAGATGGGGAGATTGTCTTGGATTATCTGAGTGGGTCCTACGTGCAATCACAAAAGCCCTCAGTAGAGGGAGGCAAGATCAAAGGAGGATGAAGGCAATGTGATGATGACAGCAGAGATTGGAGTGATGTGATCACAAAACAAGGGATTCTGGAAGCTTCTAGAAACTGGAAGAGGCAAGCGATGGATACTCTCCAGGAGATACCTTCAGCCACGAGGATACTTTCATTTTATCTTCCTAAGACTAATTTCAGGCTTCTGACTTCCAGAACTCTAAGAAAATTAATTTGCATTTTCTCAAGACTCTAAATTTTTCGTAATTTGTTATGGTAGCAATAGGAAACTGATATACCAAGTTAACTGTTCATTATGATAGTGTCGTGACAGTTTAAGAAACCATTCCTTTCACCTCCTGTTATTATTTTTGCAAAGCGGTAATAACTTTGAGCTTTGAATTTATCTAGAACATTTCAGCAGAAAAATCCTTGAACTCTACAAAACAGACTTTGATAGAAATTAAAGAAATGTATTTTAAAAACTCCCAATCTTTTGAAAAATCCATATATTTTGACACTAACATGTATGACTATGATGTAAAGCATAAAGGGGGAAAAAGAATAATAGGGAAATGTAAAATAGGAAGTCGTGGTTTTCTCTACATTCATCTCTTTCCATCTCACTATGTGGAAGGAGCAGCATCCTGGGAGGAGGAAGTCCACCTTCATGGAGTTGCAAGTGGGGACCAACAGCATAGATACAGGTGGCTCACAGCAGAGCTGGATGTGGAAAGAAGCTCCTAATGATGAGGAGCATGGCCAACTGAACAGCACAGGAGAGACATGAGGCAAAATTTCTTCTATCAAAAGTCTCCTACAGGGAGTTCACTCCAAAGAGAGGGTTCAGGGGTGGGAGTCATGTTCCAAATGTTTCTCCATGGCCAATGACCTCAGGGCTATGACCACTCAAGACTGGCATCCTATTCCCTGTAGCATCTATGAATTCTATTTCAATCACTTCCCTCTTCCCTTTTGGGGACCTATGAATGTGAATTAGTTGCCCAAGAAAACACAAAAGGCAGTTTCTGGCAGGACAAGTTTCATTCAGGAAATTTGGAGAATGAAGTGAAACTGGACAGTGGTGGAGATATTTTGAGCAAGAGATGCAGTTCTGGCTCTGCTCTCGACTCACATACTAATACATGCAACCTGTGAAGGTGAGATTCCTCTATGTATGACTTGTAGGGTAGCTCAAGGCCCTGTGCTTAGAGTGTTTAAAGCTTTGTAATGTCATCTTGAAATTCTTCATGATTTTTAAATAGTGGGCCTGGTATTTTCTTTTTGTGCTAGACCTTGTGAATTACATAGCTGGTCCTGATCTGTGTCTTTATTGGAAATAGAAAAACTGTTACCCATGTTCCTTCAAGGTGACCGAAGTCATCAATACCAATAATTGGCCCAATAATATGGCCATTTACACCATAATTTCCAAATCTATATGCTTCCCTCCATGGGTAGCAATCCCATTGTCCACTACTTCTGCCACATTTGGTCCTCTTAGTACCTACCCTCAAGCTTAAGCATTGACTAATCCACTTTCTCAATTTAGTGAAGCAAATCCTATATAATAAAGAGGTAATATGCAAATTGACCACCACCCCTCACAGAAGATGGCCGCCCCCATATGGTAACAAGATGGCCGCCCCCATGTGGTCATAAGATGGCCACCCCCCATGTGGTCTCAAGATGGCCGTGCCCATGTCATAACCAGATGGCCGCCTCCATGTCATCACAATATGGCTGTCACAAGATGGCTGACAAGGGAGGGCAGTTGGGGGCGAACAGACCTGCAGGGGAGGGCAGTTGTGGGACACCAGGCCTGCAGGAGAGGGCAGTTTGGAAGATCCAGGCCTACAGGTTAGGGCAGCTAGGGGTGATCCAGGCCTGCAGGGGAGGGCAGTTAGGGCCAATTGGGCTGGCAGGGAGGGTAGTTAGGGGTGACCAGGCCTGCAGGGGAGGACAGTTAGGGGTGACCAGGGCAGGGGAGGGTCGTTAGGGGCAAGCAGGCTGGCAGGGGAGTGGTTAGGGGGTGATCAGGCTGGTAGGCAGAAGCGGTTAGGGGCAATCAGGAAGGCAGGCAGGTGAGTAGTTGGGAACCAACAGTCCTGGATTGTGAGAGGGATGTCCGACTGCCCATTTACGCCCAGTCCCACCAGTATCGGGCCTAAACGGGTAGTCCGACATCCCTCATGGGGTCCCAGATTGGAGAGAGTGGAGGCTGGGCTGAGGGACACCCTTCCCCCATCCCCACATGCACGAATTTTGTGCACTGGGCCTCTAGTCCTATATAATAAAAGCGTAATATGCTAAGTGTCCAACTGCTTGACCTGTCAATATGATGCACACTGACCACTAGGGGGCAGATGCTCCAACCAGTAGGTTAGCTTGCTGCTGGGGTCCAGCTGACATGCCCTGGAGCCCTCCCTTGGTCCCTCCCTGGCCAGCCACAGTTGGGAATAGGCAAGATGGCCTCAATCGCCGGCCAGGCTGAGGTACCCCACCCATGCACGAATTCGTACACCAGGCCTCTAGTATATATAAAAAAGCCTAATAAGCTAAGTGTCAGACCATTCGACTGTTCGACCGGTCGCTATGACACGCACTGACCACCAGGGTCAGACACTGTGTCTGGCAGGTTAGCTTTCTGCTGGGGTCTGGCTCATTGGGACTGGGCAAGATGGCCAGACGTGTCCTGGTTCCCTCCTACGGTCTGCCCTGTCCGGCCAATCTCCCGTGATCCCTCCCTGGCCTTTAAAATATTTCTTCTAACTAATTTCCTTTCAATGTGCACAAATCTATGCACCTGGTCTCTAGTGTATAATAAAAAACTCGATGTTTTTTTGGTGATGCAACAGACAACTAGAACATCTTGTCAACCATGAGAGATTCAATAGTCTGCCTCTCACCTGAAAACAATTTCTAGATCCTTTTGGATCCATCCGCTGGTAAATCTAGGATAAGCTGCCTCTGTCTGGGCTGGAGTGGGAGAAGGTAGAAAGGCTGGGAGGGAAGGTTGCATCTACTCCCTGGGTGCATCTTTATGTGTCATGTAATGTAGACTTTCAACCACGCAAGAACCATATGAAACAAACACACACACACACACACACACACACACACACACAGGCAAACAAACAAATAAAACAGAGAGAGTGTGATCATTAGAAGACTTTTATCTGGGCTCTCTTTCCTATTTTCCACTTGGCTCCCAATGGTTTATACCCCTTTGGCTTTATACCTGAGTTTTGTTCATTTCTGAATGAGAAACTTGAGACCCTTCTGAAAGAGTAGGGTCAAAACCCATATTGTACCACCAGGAAGACCTGAGAATATTCCAAGTCCCATGTTCAACTTTCTTTTTCCAGAATGACCCAACAGTCTCCTACTGCACCAGGGAAAGTGACAGACACTTGTACCTGATTTTTTGTTTGTTTTTGTTTTTTTGTGTGTGTGTTGCTTTTTTTTTTTTTTTTTGCAAAATTCATGTAATTTAATAAGGGCCTTTTGATCCACTACTATAACCAAAAACACCAGATATAGCTTTGGTAATTTTGGCACAAGAGCAAGCATATGGAAGAAAAAGTTTCAATTTGGCAAAACTGAAGCACCCTCCAAATTAGGGGCAATATTACTATCTCTTTAAAGGCAAACGTTTCCTCCACTAGCTCCACTCAATCTGAGCTTCCTGCCTTCATGGTTTCAGAGGGTGTGAACACTTTTTCTTCACAGTTAAAACAAAAGCACCAGCTGGAAGAGTGTCTTTGGAGAAAATTTGAGAATTCATCAACTGTTTGAAAAAAAGGTGAGTCTGGCTGAGAAGCAGCCCTGAGCACTAGAGTTCTTTGGGCAGCAGTGTCCATGGAGTGAGGGTTCATGGTGTGGGTTCTGGTCCCAGGAAGGACCAGGTACTGTGACAGAAGCACAGCAGGGGGGATGCTGTCAGAGGGTAGTGAAGGAGGGTAGGGAGGGGAGTCAGGAGTGTTATTAGCATAATGTCACACGTCTCATATTAAACAGGAGACATTTGTGCTGCCTGGTGCACCTTCATGCATTTGCTGTTGTGATAGACACTGAGGGCTGCCTGACAAGCCTTCCTTTTCCCTGGATAGGAAATGAGTGGCCCCAAGGCAGGTCTTTAGAGCTCAAAGGTAATTTGGAGACTGACCTGTCTAACTCCCTCTTTTTACTGAAAAAGAAGCGGGATCCCAGGGTGTGTGGTGACTCTAGGGGTTGCCCATGTCACTAAGGTCAGAGGACATCTGCACTGCAGTTTTCTGAATCCTTTCCATCATTTAGTAGAGTGAAGCACTGACCTGAGTAGTGTGACATGTGACGTGAAGAGAGGGTGTCATGGGTAGAGTTTGGCTATTCTTAAGGAACAATGTATGTGAAACCCTCCAGTTAATGCCCCTAGTTACAGGTTTCCTAAAAATGTTCTATTCTGGAAAAAGCGTGGACTCTCCTCCCTGCCTTCTCTTGATCTAGCTCTGATTCAATGTAATTTTAGAATCCTGTGCCATTTGAAGACACTGAGAGGAGGCCGTTGTGTGCAGTGGTTAGGAGGGAAGGTGGTAGTCAGACAGACTTTGAATTTGATCTCTGATCTGCGCAATACCTGTTAGCACTGTGACCTTGGGCAAGTGTCTCAGCATTTTCAAGCCACATCAATGTCTTTATTTTAAAAGTTGGAAAAATAAAATTAGCTTTTTGCAGGCTATTATGGGGGAGTAGGTGAGATAATGAAAAAAAAATTATCAGGGTGTTTGGTATAGAGTGTCAGCAGTGGTTATATTACACACATACCAAATTTTTTATTGTTGAAAAATGTTAATTTATTCAAATATGAATGAACAATACAAGGGACTTCCATGTACCTAGACCAAGCTTCCACAATTATTAAGTGATGCCAATATGGTTTCATCTATATACTCACCACTCCCTAGCCACCCCACATTATTTTGAAGCAAATATAAGACATTGTTTCATTTTATCAGTAAATATTTGAAACCATTTAAAAATATGACCATAATCAGACTTCAAAAAGCAAATAGATTTTTTTTTTTTACAAAGTTACCAGTTGCCTTCAGATTTCCTGGTTGTCTCATACTTAAAAAAAACACACACACACACAAAAAACTGAAGTTGGATCCAATTAAGATTCATAAATTACAATTGTTTCGTTTCCCTTATATTTAATTTAATATATAGCTTTCTCACCTTCCCTGTTTATTTCTGGAAAATTTCTCTGTGTAAGAAGGAGGAAGTCTTTTTTTCCAAAAGAACTGTGCAATTTACATTTTGTTGATTAACATTCTCACGGTTTCATTTCACCTTGCTTTTCTAGGTCCAGTGTTTTGTGTGAAATTATATTTAAGGAGAGACTTGATCTGACTCAGGTTTGACTATTTGGTGGAAATACATCATAGGTTCAGCTGTAAACTTCCCTCAGGAAGCACATAATCTTTGGTTGTCTCTCTTTCTTTACATTAATTGATGTTAATGATGGCCTAAATTTCATTAAGGGTCAGAAGTAATGATATTAAATCCTATCATTCTTTCCTTATTTATTAGATGGAAAAATCTTATAAAAATTAAGTTCCCTCCAACCATTCTCTCATTTCCACGAGGTACAGTTGTATCTGAAAGACAAGATAAATATTCAATTTTTTCCTTTTATTTGTCAATGTTCATAACAATGAAATGCTTTCCTAGCACACTCACCAGGGAACGATTGACTATTTTAAGCATAAGGCCTTGTTATGAAGTCATGTATTTTAAGATATCTGATATATTTTGATTCATTGGAGTTATTATCGATGCTCACATTGCCCTATCAATGTCCAGTTGCATTTTCTCGAGGTTGGCTCTTAAGTCCTTTCCATAAGATCCCAGTGGTTTTTGAGAGCATCCTAGCTTTCTTGTTTACAACTCTGCTATTCCTAGAATCAGTAGTTTATTTATAAAACCCTATTTTTTGGGTGGTAAATGGCATTTGAAAACCACACTCTAGGTACTGAGGGTGGTCATTGTCACTGAGCTCATTATTATCTCTAAGCCTTTAAATGGACTTCAAAACTGCATACAAACACACAAACACACACACATAAGAATATAATTTTTGAAAATAATTTTATATTTTTTCAGGTTATTTTTTTTAATTTAAGTTAATACCATTAAAGATGGAAAATGAAATTACTGCTTTTTTAAGTGTCTTGGACCAATTACTTATATGATTCATTCACCCCATAATATAAAATCAGATATGTTTGCCATTTGCTTTTGGTTTTAGTATTTTCACATGTAATTTTCCTTGTATAATTATGTGAACTACTTACATGGTTTCAAGTTCAAATCTATGCGATCTTAGTGTAACCAAGACATCCAGTTTTCAGCTTCTGTCCCTGTCCCCTCCACCCTGCTTCTCCCATCCCCATGTAAGTAAATTTTTGTTGGTTTAGTTTTCAGAGTATCCTGCTATTGCCTTTTGATATATATGAAAAATATATGTATTATATTTTATATATGTGGTGCATATTCCTCCTTATTAGAGAAATGGTAGGTAAACTCTACATTATTTTCTTTACTTTGCTTTTCCCACTTATTGATGTATCCTAGAGACCTCTCCTTACATGTATAGAGAGACACATTCCTTTTCACAGTTGGATAGTCCCTCACTGTGTGAATATATCTTAGGTAATTCAACCAGTCCCTACTGATAGCCATTTGAAAGGTTTTTGGTCTTTTGTTAATACAAGTAATGATGCAATAAATAGCCTTCTATGTCATTTTTCTGCATTTTTGTCAGTGTAGTTAAGGGATAAATATTAAAATGGAGGATGGACAATGAATGACAAAATGCATACGTACTTTTGCAGGACAGTGCTGACTTCTCTTCTGCAGGGTTTGGATTGTTTTTTCATTCTCACCAGCCATGCAGGAGAGGACCTGCTTCCCTCATACCTTTGCCAACAGATTATGCTAGCTAGCAAATATTTGGATTTTTGCCATACTTGGAGGTGTCAAATAGTATCTCACCTCAGAAATAGAGGTGTAATTTAATTAATATTTTTAGTGATTTTTTTTTGTTTTGATTTATTTTTCTCTGAGTATATGTTAATGTCTTTTGACATATTCAAGGTACATTTAAATTCATTTTTCTCTAAATGTTTATTCCCATCTCTTGCTCCATATTCTATCAAGTTCCTAGTATCTGGTTTCTGTACTTTTTAATTTTCTGAGTATAACAGGAACATTTACCCCCTTCGTTGTAAGCTGAAAAGTATTACTTTCACTAATTTGACATTTTTTGCTTTAATTTTTCTAACGTGTCTTTTGTTCCACATTATCTGTGATATTTTTATGTAATCATACTTATTGATTCTTTTCCTTACTCTATTTCAAATCTTAGAAATAGTTTCCTTACCTACAGGTTACAAATAATGTGTCCATGTTTTTTCTTTTATTTATGTGTATTTTTTTTTTTTACATTTAAACTTCTAATCTGCTTGCAATTTGAATGGCATGAGGCAATGGATGCAATTTTATATTTCTTTTTTGTATGGTTATACAGTTATCCCAAAGTTGCTTTATTACAACATCGTTAGCCCTTTTGATGTGGTATGCTGCCATATTGAATCTAACTGTTACAGAGTGTAATTGAATTGAATATAAATGAATAAGGTATGATTAATTTGGTCTGTTTCTGAACTTTCTGTTTTTGGTCCACTGTTCTCTCTATTCATGCACCAACATCACACTTCTGTAATCATAGAAACTACAATTCTTAACTCCTGGCAGAGCTAGCCCTTCCTCCTTGTTTTTTTCTTCATGGTGCTGAATAACTTTCTTTTCTTCTTCATCCAAATGAACTTTATAATCCACCATTTAACTTTATAATCCACTATTTTACACCTGCCTAAAAAAAATGGTGATGACAAAAATTTTAACTTTACAGTTATCTATATAATAAAAGCCTAATATGTAAATCGACCAAACGGTGGAACTATCAGTAGAACGACTGGTTGCTATGACATGCACTGACTACCAGGAGGCAGACGCTCAATGCAGGATCTGCCACTTGGTGGTCAGTGTGCTCCCACAGGGGGAGCGCCACTCAGCGAGAAGCTGGGCTCTTGGCTGAACATAGTGGTGGTGGCAGGAGCCTCTCCTGCCTCCATGGCAGTGTTAAGGAGCAGCACACCAAGTGATAAGGAGCAGTGAGCAGGTGGGCAGACATCCTCCAAGGGCCCCCAGACTGCAATAGGGTGCAGGCTGGGCTGAGAGATCCCCTCCGTACACAAATTTTGTGCGCCAGGTCTCTACTATAAAATAATGTTAGAGAAATATCTACTTTTTCTTCATCCTAAAACTTTACAACTCATTATTTTAACTTTATAGTCCACTCTTTCTCATCTAGGGGAAAAAGTTATGATAAAAAAATTAAATTTATAGTTATAAAAGATCATGTTAGGTAATTATATATAATTTCAATGTATACAATGCTTTTAACATGGATCAGTTTTTAATTCGGTCAAATGTCTTGACTCCACTAGGTAATTTTCTACTTCATCTATTAATAAGATGTGTTGTAACAACAAATTTTGGTATGAATATTTCCAAATGAGATAGGTCTATAGCTTTATTTATTGGTCAAATCTCTGTTAGCCTTTAGAATCAACATCACACTTGATTCATAAAAGAATTGAAATATTTCCCTCTTTTTTTATATGATCAGGAATATCTCACATAATATTGAGATGATCAGCTTTGTAGAGATTTAAGTGAATTTTCCTATGAAAGCACCTGGAAATTGTACTCTTTTGAGAGAAAACCCTGCTTTATTATTTCCTCCAGATGAGTAATAGATGATAACAAATTTTCAGGGAGTACAAGAACAAAGAAAATAGGTTTCGGAATGGTTCCCACTTACCTAATTATCCTTTCCCCTTCTCATTCCCTTCCTTAAGGTCTTGTTGGTACCTGCACCCCGGAGCCTCTTGAAAGAAGATGGCTGGCCTTCAGCACAACACTCTGAGGATTGTTCTGGTGGGGAAAACCGGAAGTGGAAAAAGTGCCACAGGAAACACCATCCTTGGAAGAATAGCATTTACTTCTAAAATCGCTGCCCATGCTGTTACCAAGAACTGTAAGGGAGAATCAGGGCTCTGGAAGGAGAGGAGCCTTTTTGTCGTGGACACCCCAGGGCTCTTTGACACCAAGGAGACACTGAAGACCACTTGTGAGCAAATCAGCGAGTGTGTCCTCTTCTCCTACCCAGGGCCCCACGCTATCATCCTGGTTCTACAGCTGGGCCGCTACACGGAGGAGGAGCAGAAAACAGTTGCATTGATTAAGACCCTCTTTGGGGAGCCAGCCATGAAGCACATGATCGTCTTGTTCACTCGCAAAGATGATTTGGGTGATCAGACACTGCCTGAGTTTATAGCAGCATCAGAGGTAAACCTGCAAAGCATCATCAAGGAGTGTGGGAACCGCTTCTGTGCCTTCAATAACAAGCAAAGTGCAGATGAGGCTGAGAAGGAAAGTCAAAAGCAGGAGCTGGTGGAGCTGATAGAGGAAATGGTACGGAAGAATGGAGGGGCTCACTTTTCTGATGCCATCTACAAGGACATAGGGGAAAAGCTGCAACGTCAGGAAGAGGCCTTGAAGATTATCTATGATGATCAATTACAGAAGGAAACTAAACTACTTGAAGAGCAATGTGCTGGGGGGGAAATATCAGAGAAAGAAATGAAGGAGAAAAAAAAATTCCTATTGGAGAACTATAATGAAAAAATGAAAAATATTAGGGAAGAAGCTGGAAGAAATATATTTAAAGATGTAGTAAATGGGATTTGGAAAACACTTTCAAAAATATGGAATATGTTTTGGAAATAATGTAAATTTTTTCTTAATTTACTATGATTTGTTAATGCGGTTAATGGTATTTTCCAAAGATTACTACAACAATATATCCTATCCTACCCATTCTTCTTGTAATCTGTGTTTATTTTTCCTTCTGTTGAATTATAGGGTTTGTCCCCTACCTTGACATTCAATGGACTCTGTGACTGCTTTGACAACCGGTGTGTGGTTGTGACTTCAAAAGTGAGATAGAAAAAATGCCTCTTTGCTCCTTAGGGTTTGTGGGCTTGGCACTTGGCCACCATGTGGTGAGGAAGCCCAAGTTGCCCATTGAGAGGCCATGTGAAGAGGACTTGAAGTCACTGGCCCACTCCCCTGGCTGGTCTTTCATCTGCCAGCAGAAACAACTTGCCAGCCACGCAATGAGGCAACATGTAAGCAGATTCTCCAGCTGCCAACTGAGCCACCTCAGATGAAGCTGCAAAGAGCAACGATGGGCCATCCCACTGCATCCTGCCCAGATTGCAGATTCATGAGAAAAATAAAGTTTGTTGATTTAAACTACTAGGCTTTGGGATGGTTTGTTATGCAGTGATAGTAACCACCAGCATCTTCCTGGATCACTTACCACCGATACCCACAATGCTAACAAATGGAAGAAGTTACAGATTTGGCATAATCAGGCAATAATATATTATGAAGACTTCACAGACTCAATTTAGGAAAATTCAAATGAGAAATTCTTCATGTGTCAAGTGTTAGCACGCACATTTTTCAGTCCATGTCACTGAGCACCTTGTTAGTGAAGCTGTTGGTTTCTCCAGCAAGATGATTCTGTGGTCCCTGTGAGGCAGGATAGTAAGAAGCTAGGAAAATTCCTGGATGAATGGAATAAGAAAACTGAGATGAGAAGATGGGCAGCTTGTAGCCAGTTTGTCAATCACGAAATCTTATCTTCCCAACCAGGGGCACTTGGGAGCAAATGGCTTATACATCTCCTCCCTAACCAGAGAATACATAGCTTAAATCAGTCTGGTCTGGGAAGTAGAGCACAAAGAACCAATTCATGCCATTTGTGCCAGCTAAACCCAAGGGCAGATGAAGTCAGGGAAAAATATCAAAAACCACATCAAAGCCAAGCACAATTAAGATAAAATAAAACAGTAAACAGACAAAAGAATGATCCAAAACTCCCCTATACACTTATCTTGATGCATCAGCATATTAAAAATGCACCTGGAGAGCTGATTGGAAAAAAAAAAAAAAGGATAAAATGTCCTCAAGACAAAAACTCGCTCTTGGAAAAGCCCATGCCCTATACCAGGCATGAACTTTTTATTTCTTCCTAAACTCTGTGGATCCCCATGAGGGATTTGCACCCCGGGGATCAGTGAGCAGTGGCACCCAGCCACAGCCCCTGATCTTGTCTCCAAGGCCCCCTTTTCCCTGACCTCCCACTGAGCTGAAGCAGTCCCACCTTGGCTCACTTCTTTCCTATAACATTTCTAGAGCCAAAGCAGCGCCACCTCTGCTCTTTCCTATTGTTTCTTCTAACATAAACCCTTCTTTGTTTCACTGTCCCCAGCCTTAATAAACATCCTATTTCCTGCACCAAGTCAAGAACTCACACATTATGGGCCAGTACCTGTCTGGTAACACATTGATATTTGTAAGTTGCTAAATTCTCTTCTTGATGTTCTCCCTTCTTTTTTAGGTACCATCCTAAAATGTCCCTGACTGCAACTTAAAAATATCTAATGTGCTAAATATTTTTCATTTGCATCTGTAGATCCACACTTTGCCCTACTTCAACCTAGCTCTTTGTCCCAGGAGGCTGATCTATGTGGATCATATTGTTACCAAACTCAAGGGCTGCTCCACTTGGGGTGTCCTATTCCGGAAAGAGACGTGGTTGTCACAGATAGTTTTATTTACTGTAGCAAGTTAAGGAGACAGGGGATTCATATCAAATGCTCTGTCTCCCCAGAGGGAAAGACTTAGCCATTCTTTACACTATTTGGTCAATTACACATTTCTTTCTTTCTTTCTTTTTCTTTCTGTTGGCTACATTTGTCCCGTTGAGTTCTTTTTAAGCTCATCCTATTTCTAGCTGGTCTCATAAATTTAACGTTTAACAAGAGTAGCATTTAGTAAGAATGGCCCATACATTGAGACCCTTGTCCTATCTAACAACTTCAGTGGGATCTCTGGCTCTCTGACTTATGCTTGACTTCTGCCAATGGAAAGTTCAAGCAGGAGATCTCTTCTGGGTAGAAAAGCAAGGTCAGGGTGTTTGTTCTCTTGCCTCTCTCCCTGCAAGTTAATATCTGACCAGTTGCAACGCTAAGTTGAAGATCACACCTTCTCTAAGGTGTGGGTTCCAGGACTCACCCCCTTAGAGTTAGTGTGTAATTTCCTCACTGTTGCCAGCAGTCTCCCTTGTCACTTGCATCCCTAAGTCCACAGCTTGTAGAAAACCATGCACTTGACTCTCCCCCTATTACCTTATTGGAGTGGGACATCCCTGCTGCTAGAATCCTGATTGAGAAATCTTAATGATAATCACTCTCTTTGTCTTTCAGAAATTACCCGATCTTTATTAATGTTTATTTGAAAAATTCCCTCTAGTGTTTCTTGTGGAGAGTGGCTACAGCCTTTGTACAGGTTCAAGCCTTGGACTAATGAGAGGACACAATTCTCTCATGGCACAATTATAGTCAAAGGCTATAGGTATAAGCTTGACTTTATGGTCTGAATCTGTGGTCCCATGTGGCTGAGTGATATGGGCTGCAGGAGGTGCAGCAAGTAAGTAAACAAAGCTTGATCAGGTGCATAGTTGAGTAGATTCGAAACCCACAAGAACATTGTAAACATATTGACCACACCCTTACTTTGACTCCTGGAATCTGGCTATAAAATAAAGATGGCTTGCAGGTTGGGGCGCTGTCTCTCCATCCGAGAGGGAAGCATTCCACCTAGCCCCAGCTTTATTCTTTTGTCTGTCTTCTTTAATCCTTTACCACCACCCCCACAGGTTCACCCATGGTTGTGTTGGCTCGGCCCAGTTTCTGACACCAGAATATCTCTCCTGACAGATGAAATCTCTGTCATTGCCCAAGCCGAATGTTTTGTGTTCATACATGATGAGTCTGCTAATGTACCATCTTTGCTAAATCACATGGGAATACCAGTCAATGCCCTGAGTGACCTGTCCACCAGCCCAGGGCAATTTCTAAGTCAATGGATGGGGTCATGTGTTCTGGGTGGAAAAAGTTGCCCCTATTTTTAGGAATTTGTGTCTTAACTTGTGTTTTTTCTTGCATGTGATTATATTGTTGCTATGACATCTGAGAGAGCAGCCATCAAATGAGCCACGTGCATGCTAGTGAAGCCCCTTGCTGACCGCTCAGGGCAAACTGCAGAAGAAGAGAGGTACTTAAGAAATTGTAGGAGCTGATCACCACAAATGGAGTGTTGGTGGTAGATGCTCTCAAGTCTGGGCTGTTCTTACTAAATGTGGCACAGTATTCTGCAGAGGAACTTTAACAGGGATGAACTTCACCAGAACTATGATGGATAAATTTATCCAGTTGCAAACAAGAAATCAACATGTAATTTACCAAACCGAGTATACCATAAGCAGAAGGTAAGCCTCCCTTAGGAGAGGCAGAGTTTTGGAAATTATTCCCTGGTCTCCTTTACTGGTCTCAAGTGAAAATAGAACTTTTTCTCTCACCAAGACTGTGTTCCTTTGAACCCATTATGTCCTGCTACACTGTGTAAGGTCATGGAGAAGATGTGACCTCCGGCTGACCCAAAGGCTGGACCCAGCTTGTTGGAGGCTCACTCCAACCATCTTTGGAATGTGCATTCAGCTTGCCCTTTTCCTTCCCAGGAGCTGCTTCAAGGACACAGCCTTGAGATAGTAATGTGTTGCTGAGACCAATTGGCTATTGTATGGGACTAGGCCCAGCTAAGGCCTTTATATAAACTTTTCAGATCTGGCAGTCAGCTGCTGAGAATATTTGTCTTTAGGCCACTCAAGACAAACCTTGTAAGTTCTCTGGCCTATTAAACTGATACCTAACCATCTGCAGTGGTCTGACTTTTTCTTAGGTCTCTCCCTGCCCTCTGTATGGATGTTGCTTTCAGAGTATTCCTGGGAGATTTTGAACCAACATATGCTTTTATTTACTTACTTACTTTCTTACTTATTTATTTACTAGAGGCCCAGTGCACGAAATCAAGCAGGGGTGAGGTCCGGGCGGCCCAGCCCCAATCGGCGGATTGTGGTGGGCCTGTCAGTAGGAGGAGATAGCAGGAAGTTGGTCAGTTGGC
Source organism: Corynorhinus townsendii (assembly GCA_026230045.1). Taxonomy (NCBI): domain Eukaryota; kingdom Metazoa; phylum Chordata; class Mammalia; order Chiroptera; family Vespertilionidae; genus Corynorhinus; species Corynorhinus townsendii. The sequence goes on along the minus strand of JAPDVU010000004.1, from coordinate 107,872,371 downwards.
CCAGCTGTGGGCGATTGGCTGGTGGGCCTCACCCCTTATTGTGGTGGGGGGCTGATTGGGGGTAGGGCTGGCTGTGGAGAGAGGCTGTGGGCAGTGGTGTTTTTCTAAAACTTTTCCTATATTGGGATTTGGGATTAACAAATTTCCATGTTGGAGAAAATCATCATCATCTCCTCCTCCACAGAGGTCTGAGATTTCAGCTCAGAGTCTAGGTCTCAGCCACTCACATACATGTTCATATCAAGGAATGATTTCGGTGCATATCTGTGCACAGCACACAAGTGGTTGTTGGGGCTTTGGTTGTAAGGTAAGTGAGGGGGCATGCCTACAAGGCATTAGAAATGGATATAGTCATTACCTTGGTTGTGGAAATGGTTTCACTGGTGCATTATATGCATTATATGACCAAAATACTTATTCAAATCTTTTTTCCCATTTTAAATTGGGTTATTTCTCTTTTCATTAATGGATTATAAGAGTTCTTTATGCATTCTGTTCTTTGTCAGATTTTTATAAAATATATTTGCAGGTTCTTTATCAGATGTGTGATTTGTAAGTATTTTTCCCATGTTTTATTTTTATTTTTTCCTTATTGCTTAAGGTGAATTTTGCTAATTGTTTTTCATTTCCTAATATATACACTTTTTTCCAAGATAGTAATTTTATTTATTTTATTGTTATATTTTTGTTTTATTAAATTTATTGAGGTGACATTGGTTAATAAAATCACATAGGTTTTAAGTGTACAATTCTATAATACGTGATCTGAATATTATGTTGTATGTTCACCAGCCAAATCAAATCTTCGCCCATCACTATATATTTTTAACACCTTTACCCTTTTTTTATTGTTTGAAGTATTACAAATAGTAGTACATATGTCTCCTTTTTTTTCCCCCATTGACCTCCCCCCGGCCTCCCCTACCCCCCAGTACATGCCTTCATCTGTCGGCTCCCGCCCCCAACCCCAGTTCTTGTATCCATTGGTTATGCTTATATGCATGCGTACAAGTCCTTCGGTTGATCTCTTACAGCCCCCCTCCCCCCTGCCCAACCTCCCCTGCCTTCCCACTGTAGTTTGACAGTCTGTTCAATGCTTCTTTGCCTCTGTATCTATTTTCCCCCCATTTCTTTCCTTTAAAAAATTTTGCCTCTGCATACTAGAAATAAACATATAATAACAACAAAAAAAATGTTTGAATCCCAATTTCAATGTCCAACAGTTCTGAGTCCCCGTTTCAATGTCAAACAGTTCCTTATGTGTACATGTCAGCAATGATATCTGGATGATGGGCACATGGTGGCAATGCAGGTCCAACTCTAGTTTGGTCCTAGGCAACCTCTTCCCACACCACTTCCTCTCTGGTAACCACCATACTGTTGTCTGTATGTATGAGTTTTGTTTGTTAGTTTGTTTGTTATTTGTCTTTCTTGTTTTTTCTTTTGTTGTATTCTGTTTTATATATGACTCTAGAGGCCTGTTGCAGGAAGATTCCTGCAAAAATAGGGCTTCCTGTGACAGTCTCTACCGGCCCGCCTGCTTCCCGCCCTTTTCCGCCGCCCCGCTTGCTTGTTTCTCCGCAGCTTCGCTCCCTTCTGCAGCAGTTGGCTTCTTTCTATGCTGTCTTCAGTCCTTGCTCTGCTCCTGGATATGCAAATTAACTGTCATCTTGGTTGAGCTAATTTGCATACTCACTCCTAATTGGCTGGTGGGCATGGCTTGTGGGCGTAGAGGATTACGGTCAATTTGCATGTTTCTCTTTTATTAGATAGTTTACATGTGAAATTATATGTTTGTTGTCCTTTTCTATCTGACTTAGTTCAATTAGGATGATATCAGAATTTCTTTTTTATTTATTTTTCATTTTTTTGTGTAATGAGATTTTTAGTAAACTTTTTATTGTTAATATTACAGATATCTCTCTTGTTTTCACCCTTTACCCCATCCTACAAGCCCTACTCATCCCCTATGTCTTCACTACCCTATTGTCCATGTCCTTGGGTTATGCCTATAATTATATACAGTAAGCTCTGTGGTTTATCTCTTCTCATGCCTCCAACCCCACATCGAGGTATAATTTGTTTATCTATTAATCCATATGTAGACATGTTGGTTGTTTCTATATCTTGGCTATTGTAAATAATGCTGAAATAAACACAGGAGTGCAGATATCTTTTGAGGTTAGTGTTTTTGTTTACTTAGTTAAACATCCAGTAGTGGAAACACTGAATCATATAGTAGTTCTAGTTTTAATTTTTGAAGAACCTCTATACTAGTTTATACAGTGGCAGCACCAATTTATATTCCCACTAACATTGCATACATGTTCTCTTTTCTGCCCATTTTCACCACCATTTGTTATTTTCGTCCTTTTGATCATAGCCATTCAGACAGGTGTGAAGTTGATATTTCATTGTGTATGTTTTTTTAAAACACTAAATCAAAGTTATTTTTATTGATTTTAGACAGAGAGGAAGGGAGAGAGAGACAGAGAGAAACATGGATGTGACAGATAAACATTGATTGGTTGTTTACTTCCTGCATGTACCCTGACTAGGAATAGAACCCAGAAACTTTCAGTGTACAGGATGATTCTACAATCAACTAAGCCACCTGGGCAGGGCTCACTGTGGTGTTGATATCTATTTACCTCATGTTTAGTTGCATTGAACATCTCTTCATGTACCTATTGGCTATCTGTAGGTCTTCTTGGGAAAAATGTCTATTCAGAGCTTCTGCCCATTTTTTAATTAAACTTGCTTGTGTGTGTGTGTGGGGGGGTTGTTTGTTTTTTTGTTTGTTTGTTTGTTTTTGGGGGGGTTTTTTGCAATTGAGTTGTATAAGTTCTCTGTATAATTTAATATTAGGTTCCTATAAAATATAATAGAGGCCAAGTGCACAAATTCGTGCACAGGTGGGGTCTGGCCAGCCCGGCCCCAATCAGGCAAAATCAGACAGGGCCTGTCAGAAGGAGGAGATGATGGGAGGTTGGCTGGCCGGTCCACCCTGATTGGGGCCAATCAGGGCTGACCCAGCAAGGGCCGGGGTTCGTTGGCCAGTGGGCCTCGCCCTTGAGTGGAGTGGAGGGGGCCAATAGGGGTCAGCAGCAGGGAGAGGGACCATGGGAGGTTGGCCAGCCAGCCCCACCCCTGAATGCTGGGGGGGGGGGTGATTGGAGTTGGAGCCGGCTGGTGCGGCCATGGGTTGATCAGGATAGTGGGGGTGGTGGGGTTAGTCAGGGGGAGGGGCCGCAGGTGGTTGGCCACCAGCTTTGCCCCTGATTGGGGTGAGGGGCTGATCTGGGGTGGAGCTGGGTGGGGGCAGGGGCTGCAGGAGGTTGGCCACTGGCCCTTCCTCCTATTGGGGTGAAGGGGGCAATCAGGCATGGGGCCAGCAGGGGGGAAGAGCTTCGGTGGTTGGCCGGCCAGCCCCATCCCCCAATCAGGCCAGTTCACTGCCACAGTGAGCGTCATAGCCACCAGTCATTCCAGTAGTTACAGTGTTCCGGTCGCTCGCTTTTTATATATATAGATAATTTGCAAATATTTTCTCCCACTCAGTTGGTTGCCTTTTCATTTTGTTGATAGTTTATCTTGCTGTGCAGAAGATTTTTAGCTTGATGTTGTTTCATTTATCAGAGTTTTATCTTTCTTTTGAACTTTGTTTCTGTTTTAAAATCCGTGGCTTCGTCTGGGTTCCACCAGAGAGTCCATTAGGCCTTTTCTAACTGACTGATCAACTTACAGCTATAAGCCAATGGCTAACTGTAATTGTTTGCCAAAGGTCTGGTAAATGGGATCATTTTTTTTTTATGTATAAGCTTTCATGTTGTTGAATAATAAATATTCTACTCAGAAATGATATAAATTAATGATTCAAAGAGGGGGGAAATATCTCACTTGCCTTCCAAACAGTAAAACTGAGAAAGAATAAAAAAATAATGAAATGAGTCTTTAAACACCCTAAATCCTCCTCCTGGATGATGGGGAGCTCTGAAGTCCTGGGAACAATGGGAGAATTAATGCCACCCACAAACCTGTGCAGACTGTGAGGCAGGAAGGTGACTGCACCTCCTCAATGTGAAGGGAAAAAATGGCACTTTAAAAAACTCAAGTGGCTGAAGTCTTTCATGGCTGTTATTAGAATTAGCAAGGCAGCTTCCTGAAATGTTGTCAAGGACAAATTAAAAATCCTGTCTTCTCCACAATTATTGGTAATGTTTTTCTGCAGCTCTCTTTTAATTAGCACCCATAAAAAGCCATACCCACGTGAATGTTACTCAGTTATCAACAGTTAAGGAAAAGATACTGAAGCAGTAATCTTAGCGATGTAAAAGCAAATTCTGTTGACCAACAAGGATTCCTTCCCCCTTAGGACCACAGTTACAGCTGGAGTCAGAGAAAGTGCTTTTATCAGGTCCTTTGGTGTCCAGAGAGAGGAAAGTAAGTGTGTGGCTGGGGCTGCAGCTTGTGCTGGCAATGCTTGTGCTGGCCACTGAGGAGCTTCTGTGCGATTCTCTCCTTCTTGCCTCCAGGCACTGGCCAGTGGGTGTGCAGTTCCCACTCTTGCTGCTTCTGGCCCTTGCAGTGTCCTGACCCACAAGTCACACAGGTAGTAGTGATAGAGGCAGTCTTAGAGCTCCTCCTCCGAGCTCACCTGAGGACACACCTCCGGTGTCAAGTACAGGTGACAGTAGGAACAAATAGATCATTTCTTAATTGATACTGGAGTCACTTATTTGGTGCTAAATACAAAAATGGCCAAAAGAAGTCAGGCAACCATTTCAGTAGCAAGGGTTACCACACAGATGCAACAAACAGCCTTTCTGCACCTTCTCAGTGTTTATATTTTAAGAGATTTTTTTGTTTTCCTAGGAGGCCCTTGAAATACCAGAATGATTTGTTTCTTCTCCTTTTTTATTTTATTATTTTTTTTATTGTTTAAAGTATTACATATAGTAGTACATATATCTCCTTTTTATCCCCCCATCTGAGGCTTGCCTGAACCTTGGGCTGGCCCTGGGGGCTGAGGGCAGGCCTGGCCGCACCACGCACCTGCCGTCCCCCCTCCCCGTCTGGGCTGAAAGGATTGTGGGACTCCGGTGGGGCTGAGGGGACTGGGTGCTACTATCTTTGTGACGGTGTGATGGTCAATTTGCGTATTCCCTTTTTATTAGATAGACAAGAGAAAGAAGAAGAGGGGGGCACCAGGTGGGCTTTAAAGCTTGGGAACTAATACCATGTAAGGAAAAGGGTGGGAGGAGCCAATTAGAAGAGCACAGGTACATAAAATGGGGAAGGGGTCCAATTAGAAGGTAGCATATATAGACAAAGAGCTGACAGCATTTGTAAACCTTTAGACAAAGAGGCTTCACTGGTTACCCACTTGGGAACCCCTCCCAACTCATAAGTTTGATATGCTTCCAAGAAAGTTGCACACTTTTATAAAAAAAAAAAAACATTTTAGTGTGCAAATTTTTTCTTCAAACTTCATGAGACAAGAACTTGGGAGGAGAGTTCGAGTTCACCCAATTCTGCATTTCAGATTTGCAGTATCATCTCTCCACACCCAATGGTAAGTAAGCGGACTCTGTAGCCTTCTCACTGTCCCCTTTGTAGTTTTGGAGATGTTGCCAGGCCCACAAGCCACTTAATTTGGCTGCAGCTGCTCTCTCAAGCAACTGCTGCCTTAAGCGGGCAGTTCTCTTTCACCTTCCTTTTGCAGCTGTTAACCCATTGATTGCTAGATCGCCTGCTTTGTCTTTGTTGCCAAAGTCTGTAAAGTGGATTTAGAACCATTATAAGGTCTTCTGCTTTGTTAAAAGTGTACTTTGAAACTAAGTGTTTGAAATATGTTCATAAGAATCAATTTAAGGAATGCTGGTTATTTGCTTTTTTTGGTAACTAGAAAGAAGGCTTCTAAGAGTTATCAGTTAAAAAGGATACAGTGGGATTATAGTAAGTATAAAGCATGGAGATGCATTTTAAAGGAAATAGAGAATGGGTTCTTCATTTTCACTTTTACTAAAAAAAAGCCTTTTATTTACTTTTTTTATTTTTGGCAGAGATTGCAGCAGTCTGTTAATGCTGCAGTTTATATTTAAACACAAAGATAGTAAAATCATTTTCTTTTATCCTGTGAAATTTCAGTAAGTAGAAATGTGCATGCTTTATGTTAACTTAGACATGATGATAGGAATTAAGACCAAAGAAGGGCTTTGGGGTAAACTCCCACTATTTCTTTCAGAAGATCTTCGAGGCAGGGGCTGACTTCTCTTGTCTTCCCCACACTCCTGCCCGTAGGCCTGAATACACACACTGGCCTAACTTGCAAAGTAGCTTCTTGAAGATGGACAATCTGTTCAGAACAGCCCGTTCACCTGCTCGGTTTCAGGGTCCAAATCAATGTCATAGAAACAGGGCCGGGTAGGGAGTCCAGGATTGTGCTCATCGTTCCAACCAGGGGGTACAGAAAACCAGCCCCGACGCTGCCACGGATGTCACGAATGGGCAGGACAAAGCCGGTAGGCACACCTTTTTGCTCTGGATTATGAGACAAGGACAGGTGTGTTTTGGCCATGCAGATCGGCAGATGCCCAAAGCCCTGCTTCGTGTAGACTTCTGCCTTGTGCTGAGCCTCAGGGAGCAATTCAATGCCATCTGCCCCATAGATCTTCTGTGCGATGATCCTGATTTTATCTGCAACGGGGAGCTTGAGGTCATACAGGAGCCGGAAACTGCTGGGTGCCTGAGCTGCTTTCTGGACGGCCTGAGACAGGGCTAGGGCACCATTGCCCCCTTCTGCCCAATGAGTACACTTCACGGTGTCGAAAGCCCCATGTTCTTTGGCGAGGCGGCTGACAAGGTCCAGCTCGGTCTCTGTATCTGTCTTGAATGCATTCACAGCCACCATTACTGGGACTCCAAACATTCTGGCATTTTCAATTTGTTTCTTCAAGTTACTGAAGCCTTTTTCAACCAGCTCCAGGTCCTCCTCTATGTAAGCCTTGGGAAGAGGCAGTCCGGCAGTAACCGTGGGGCCACCTCCGTTCATTTTAAGAGCCCTGACAGTGGCAACAAGCACCACCACGTGAGGGCGGAGACCGGAATACCAGCATTTGATGTTAAAAAACTTTTCCATTCCAATGTCTGCTCCAAATCCTGCTTCCGTCACTACAAATTCTTCAGGCCCAACAAGCTTGAGTGCAATGTGGTATGCAATGATAGAGGAATTTCCGGGTGCGATGTTGGCAAACGGTCCAGCGTGAACAAATACTGGAGTGTCCTCCAGTGTCTGCATGAGGTTGGGCTTGATGGTGTCCTTTATGAGCACAGCCAGTGCTCCACTCACCCCCAGGTCCTCGGTACTGATGGGCTCCCCTTTCTTGCTGGATGCCACCACCATTTTGCTCAATCTCTCTCTCATGTCTTCCAGGGAACTGGTGAGGGCCAGGACAGCCATGATTTCCTTTTAGTCCACAAATTTATTCTTCAAAGTTCATGAGACAAGAACCTGTGAGGAGAGTCTGAACTCACCCAAGTCCATGTATTACTGTTACAAATAAGCAAATTCCTTTGATAGTTCCATTATATGTAAATCTATAACCATGTCATTTTAATTTATTTTGTCATTTCCAGTCACTTATTGTTCTACTCTGATGCATTTGCAAATATTTAACATCTTCAAAAAGATCAATGGAATGACTCTGACTTAGTTTAAAATGTAAGTTCTGAGAATAAATGTTCAGATCATATTTTTGTACTGGATGAAAATGTATACAACTCTTAAGAAATAAGTGGACTCATGGACATACTGGCAAATAATCAGTTAAATAAAAGTTGATTATGGGATTGGATGAACTGAAGATTATTATTTTTATGAATTTGTTAAAATATTGCTGATTTCTAAATATTTTTTTGTTTGCATACCAGATATAATGAAACATATTTGTTTGTTTCTTTGCTTGTTTATAATTTGGTGAATTATACCTTGACTAGAGGCCCAGTACACAAAATTCATACACTCAGGTGGTGGTGGTGGGGGGGGGGGTCCCGCAGCCAGGCCTGTGCCCTGTCACAGTGCAGAAGCCCCACGATCAATTACCCCAAAGAGGTAGGCCCCACCCACCCATCTGGGGCTCCTCAATGGATTGCCCCAAAGAGGTAGGCCGGAACCGGGGGTCCCACCTCTGTGCTGCACAGAGCTGGGAGGCAGGACCCCCAGGAACTCCAGGCAGGCCTCGTTGCGTGTAGCCGGGAAGAAGCGGGACCCTAGCCCTGCCCACCTGCGTGTGCCTGCTGATGCAGGCACAAGATGCAGCCATCTGTGACAGTGTGAGGGCATCATAGTGTAACAACCACTTAGGCTTTTATTAGTAAGGATAAGCAATATTAGACCACTTAAATTTTTCTCCCTACTTATCCCTTTAGAATTTATAAGTCCAACTAGAGGCCTGGTGCATAAAACTCATGCACAGTTGTGGGTCCCTAGGCCTGGCTGGTGATCAGGTCCTATCAGGGCCATCTTGCCCAGTCCCAATATTGGTGCTAGACTAGCTGAGGCCTGCCAGACAGAGCCTGCCAGATGAGGGGGGGAGACGGGGAGGGGCCACGGGAGGTTTGTCAGCTGGAGGGAGGTTGGCTGGCCAATGGAAGCTGGCTGTGGGAGTGCACTGACCACCAGGGGGCAGCTTTTGCATTGAGTGTCTGCCCCCTGGTGGTCAGTGCATGTCGTAGTGACTGGTCGATCGGTCATTCTGGTCGTTTGGTCATAACAATCACTTAGGCTTTTGTATATATGGACTCAAAGCCCAGCACATGAAATTGTGTGCAAGTAGCTCATTGCTGCTTATCGCTGCTTGCAGCCCTGCCCACCACAGCTCTTCACTCACCGCCACTCCCCACTCTTCACCATGCCTGCCACCGCTCTCTGCTCACTGCCCCGCCCACCACTGCTCACCATTTGCTGCCCCACCTGCTGCCACTGGCCACTTGCCGCTTGCCACCCCACTGTCACCGCTTGTGGGCCGATGGGGAGGGACTGAGAGGTGGTCAATGCACCTCATGGCAACTGGTCGAGCAGTCGTTCCAGTCATTATGCTTATGATCCCTGGCCTTTTATTATATAGGATAATAACCTGTTTTCTTTATAAAGGACACAATTGGAAAGTGGTTTTATAAACCAAGACTTTGACTGGAATGTCATGTTTGGGAGAAACATGCCTAGACTCTGGATGTCACCAGAAACCTTTAAGGATTTAAGATTGACTTTGAAGCCTATAAAAGCCTTTAAAAAAAACAACCTGATACCTTGCTTATTCACACGGTTCATGGCATTCTTTTCAGGGAAGGAACAAAGGTTGTTTTCCTGGGAGATGGTAAAGAACGAACCTCAAGACATTTTAAGGGACTAAGAAACTAGAGGAATTTACCAAAAACTATGAGTATTGCAGTCAAAATGTAATGGAAACTATGTGGCTTGGTTTTTTTCTCCCAGAAAGGCTAACTAAAGTTCAATTTTCCTTATAAGATTGCAGCAAAGCAGATTTAGGAGAGCCTATATGGTCAATTGCTAATCTTGTGTTTATGGAAATAATCAGGCCAAATGAAAACTGAAGTTAATGCAGCAAATAGTATTAATTTGGCTAACTTTAATATAAATGAGGGTGGGTTTAGGGGGAGAAATTGTCTTTCAAAAGTATTTATTACACATTTTGTGGATATCAGATTCTTGTTCAAATTATATTGGAAGTTTTATTTTCCACTTATAAATTGACTGGATCCTGAATTTTTCTAGTTTTCTTAAATCTTTGGGCTATGATCCTCTGAACTAATGTTTTATTTTTCTGTCATCATTTGACTTGAAGTTACTGAAACCTAAACACACACCCCCCAGCTTTGCAATTGCAAATTGTAGTTACAGTGCATGATATAAGCTTGAAAAATCGCCACAAAAGTATCTTAAACAATCTCAGTGACCGATGCTGTATAATCCATGCAGAATTTACCTGAGCACCTCACTGCTTCACAAGAAACATTGAAACTGCAGATAGGGAGGATCTATCAGATTGTCACTGCTTGCTCTCATTCCAGCAGGAGGAACCTTGAGCCCCAAATCTAGAAATAGTCTTATTGACAGCCTTGCAGAGTCAGAAACTATAGTGACTATTTATTTCTATATAATATTCATCTCTGTTTCTGTTCTCTAGTCTAATGTATTTGCTATCAATAAAATCTTTCCTTCCTTTTTCATGAATAATATTTCTACCATTTATCTTTTCCTTCTTTTAATTTTCACCTTGTCTGTACCATAATATTTTGGGGGAAAACTTTTCTGTAAGCAGGTTATGGTTGGCTCATGTTTGTGTGTGTGTGTGTGTGTGTGTGTGTGTGTATTTTAATTGAAATTATTTATTGTTTAAAGTACTACATATGTGTTCTTTTTCCCCATTGACTTCTGCCCGGCCATATGCACTTCCCAGCACCCCCTACTGTCTGTGTCCATGGGTTATGCTTATATGCATGCATACAAATCCTTTGGTTGGTCTCTTAACCACCCCTCACCCCCAACCACCTACTCTCTGAGATTAGATGGTCCGTTTGATTCTTCTATGTCTCTGGATCTATTTTTGTTCATCAGTTATGTTCATTATATTCCATAAATGCGTGAGAGCAAATGATATTTATCTTTCTCTGACTGGCTTATTTTGCTTAGTATAATGCTCTCCAATTCCATCCATGCTGTTGCAAATTGTTTTTACAGCAGTGTAGTATTCTATTGTGTAGTTGTACCATAGGTTTAATCCACCATATGCTGATGGGCACTTAGGCTGTTTCGACATCTTAGCTATTGTAAATTGTGCTACTGTGAACATAGGGGTGCATATGTCCTTTCTTAATGGTGTTTCTGATTTCTTGGGATATATTCCTAGAAGTGGGATTACTGGGTCAAATGGGAGTTCCATTTTTAATTTTTGAAGGAAACTCCATACTGTTTTCCATAGAGGCTGCACCAGTCTGCATTCCCACCAGCAGCGCAGGAGGGTTCCTTTTTCTTCACATCCTCGCCAGCACCTGTATTTTATCGATTTGTTGATGATAGCCTCTTTGTTGTTTTCATTTGCACCTCTTGGATGATTAGTGACTTTGAGCATATTTTCATATGTCTCTTGGACATCTGTATGTCCTCCTTCAAAAAGTCCTTTGCCCATTTTTTTTTTTTGATTGGATTGTTTATTTTGCTTGTGTTAAGTTGTATGAGTTCCCTATAAATTTTGGAGATTAAACACTTCCTCGGATATAATATTGGCATATATGTTCTCCATGCAGTGGACTCTCTTATTGTTTTGTTATTGGTTTCTTTTGCTGTGCAGAAGCTTTTTATTTTGATGTATTTTGTTTTTAGTTTCCATTGTCCTAACAGCTGTATTGGTAAATAAATTGCTATGACATATGTCTGATATTTTGCTGTCTATGGATTCTTCTAAGATTTTTATGGTTTCCCATTACTATTTAAGCCCTTTGTTCATTTTGAGTTTATTTTTTATATGGTCTAAGTTGATGATCTAGTTTCATTTTTTTGCAAGTATCTGTCCAATTTTCCCAACACCATTTATTGAAGAGACTGTCTTGACTCCATTATATGCTCTTGCCTCCTTTGTCAAATATTAATTGAGCATAATGGCTTGGGTCAATTTCTGGGTTCTCTGTTATTTTTCATTGGTCTATATGTCTGTCCTTGTGCCAGTACCAGGCAGTTTTGAGAACTGTGGCTTTGTAGTATATCTTGATATCTGGTATTGTGATCCCTCCAAATTTATTCTTCTTTCACAAGATTGCTGTGGCTATTTGGGGTCTTTTTTTATTCCAGATGAATTTTTGGAGAGCTTGTTCTAGGTCTTTGAAATATGTCATTGGTATTTTAATGGGGATTACATTGAATCTATAAATTGATTTGGGTAATATGGACATTTTAATGATGTTGATTGTACCAAACCACCCATGAAAACGGTATATCCTTTCATTTCTTTATGTCTCCCTTCATCTCTTTTTTTCAATATCCTGTAGTTTTCAAAGTACAGGTCTTTTACCTCCTTAGTTAACTTTATTCTTTGGCATCTTGATTATTTTGTTGCAATGGTAAATTGGATAGTTTCTTTTTTTTTAGTTTCTCTTTCTGTGAGTTCATTATTAGTGTACAAAAAGCCATAAATTTTAGAGTGTTAATTTTGTATCCTGCTACATTGCCAAATTCATTTATTAAGTCTAGTAGGTTGTTTTTTTTTTTATGAGTTTAGGGTTTTCTATGTACAATATTATATCATCTGCGAATAATGACACTTTTATTTCTTTTCCATTTTGGATGCACTTTATATCTTCTTCTTGTCTGATCACAATGGCTAACACTTCCAGTACTATGTTTAACTAGAGTGGTGAAATTGAGTATCACTGCCTTGTTCCTGTTCTTAGGAGAAATGGTTTTAGTTTTTCCCATTGAATATGATGTTGGCTACAGGCTTTTATTATGCTGAAGTCTGAGCCCTCTATTCCCACTTTTCTGAGGGTTTTTATCAAGAAAGGGTGTTGGATTTTGTCAAATGTTTTCTTCTGCATCAATTCATATGATCATGTGATTTTTGCTCTCAATTTTTTTGTGATGTATCTCACACATTTATTAATTTGCAGACATTGTAACAGCCTTGCATGCCCAGAATAAATCCCACTTGGTCATAGTGTATGGTCTTTAATGTAATGCTGGATTTGCTAGAATTTTGTTGAGGATTTTAGCATCTATGTTCATCGGGGATATTGACCTGTAATTCTCTTTCTTTGAAGTATTCTTATCTGGATTTGGTATTTAAGTAATGCTGGCTTCATAAAAAGAGCTTGGATGTGTACCTGCCTCTTGAATTTTTTTAGACTACTCTGAGAAGGATAGGTTTTAGTTCTTCTTTGGATGTTTGGTAAAACTCCTCTGTGAAGCCATCCAGATCAGGGCTTTTGTTTGCTGGAAGTTTTTAGATTACTACTTCAATTCAATCAATAGTTATCAGCCTATTCTGGTTTTTTTGAATAGTTCCTGATTGAGTTTTGGAAGGTCATATTTTTCTAAGAATATGTCCATTTCTTCTAGGTTGTTCAGTTTGTTGGAAGTGCTGTTCAGTTTTGTTTTTTTTTACAATCCTTTATATGTCTGTGGGGTCAGTTATTACTTTACATATTTCATTTCTGATTTTATTTATTTGGGTTCTCTCTCATTGTTTCTTTGTGAGCCTGGCAGGAGGCTCATCAATCTTGTTTATCCTCAAAGAACCAGCTCTTGGTTTTATTGATCTTTTGTATTTTTTTCTTTTTGGTCTCTATGTCCTTTATTTGCACTCTAATCTTTATTATATCTTTCCTTCTGCTTATTATGGGCTTTTCTTGTTGCTCTCTTTCTACTACTTTAAGTTGTAGCATTAGATAATATATTACCATTTTTATCTTGTTGTTGTTTTTTTTTTTGAGGTATGCCTGTAGAGCTATGAATTTCCCTCTCAGTACTCCTTCCATCTGTCCCATAGATTTTTGATTTTTGTTTTATCATTGTCATTTGTTTCCAGGATGCTCTTTATTTCTTCTTTAATCTTTTTGGTTACCCAATCATTATTTAATAGCTTGCTATTTAGCCTCCAAGTGCTTGATTTTTTTCATTGTTTTTATTGTCATTGATTTCTAATTTTATGGCATTGTGATCTGAGAAGATGCTTGATATGATTTATATCTTATTGAATTTGAAGAGACTTTGCCCATGTCTGAATAGATGGTCTATCTTTGAAAATGTCCCATGTACACTTGAGAAGAATGTATACTCTGTAGCGTTGTGGTGACATGCTCTGAATATTTCAGTTTATTCCATCTGATCTAGTGTGTCACTTAGGATTGCTGTTTCTCTGCTGATTTTTTGTTTAGAGGATTTATCCAGTGATGTCAATGGGGTATTAAAGTCCCCTACTATGATTGTATTGCTCTAGAACTCTCCCTTGATATCTTTCAGAAGATTTTTATGTATTTGGGTGCTCCTGTATTGGGAGCATATATGTTTATCAGAATTGTATACTCTTGTTGAATTGTTCCCTTTAATGTTATGAAGCAGTTCTCCTTATCACTTGCTACAGCCTTCACTTTGAGGTCTATTTTGTCAGATATAAGTATTACTACCCTAGCTTGTTTTTTTCATTTCCATTTACCTGAAAAAATATTCCTCATCCCTTCTCTATCAGTCTATGTGAGTCCTTTGTTCTAAGTTGGGTCTCTTGTGGACAGAAAATATATGGGTAATGTTTTCTGATCCATTCAGCTACCCTTTGTCTTTTAATTGGAGCTTTTGATCCATTTACATTTAAGATTATTATTGACTAGAGGCCTGGTGCACGAAATTCGTGCATTGGGAGGGGGGGGGTTGTGTCCCTTAGCCCAGCCTGTACCCTCTCCAATCTGGGACATCCCTCTCATAATCCAGGAATGCTGGCTCCCAACTGCTCACCTGCCTGCCTTCCTGATTGCCCCAACTGCTTCTGCTTGCCAGCCTCATCACCCCCTAACCACTCCCCTGCCAGCCTGACTTGCCCTAACTGCCCTCCCCTACAGGCCTGATCACCCCTAACAGCCCTCCCCTGCAGACCTGGTACCCCAACTGCTATCCCCTGCAAGCCTGGGTCCCCCACCAACTGCCCTCCCCTGCAGGCTTGATTGCCTCCAATTGCCCTCCCTTGCAGTCCTGGTTCCTCCCAACTGCCCTCCCCTGCTGGCCTGATTGCCCACAACTGCCCTCCCCTGCTGGCCTGATTGCCCACAACTGTCCTCCCTTGCAGGCCGGACCCTCCCAACTGTCCTCCCCTGCTGGCCATCTGGTGGTGGCCATCTTGTGTCCACATGGGGACAGCCATCTTTGACCACATGGGGGCAGCCATCTTGTGTGTTGGAGTGATGGTCAATTTGCATATTACTCTTTTATTATATAGGACAGGTATTGTTTGTTGCCATTTTTGTTCTTTATGCCTGTGTTCCTTCTTTTTTTTTTAATTTCTTCTTTTTACAGCAGTCCCTTTAGCATTTCTTGCATTGCTGGCTTGGTAGTAATAAACTCCCTTAGCCCTTTTTTGTCTCTGCAGCTCCTGATTTCACCTTCAGTCTGAATGATAGCTTTGCTGGTATAGTATTGTTGGAAGCAGTTATTTGCTTTGCATCACTTTGTATAGTTCATCCCATTCCCTTCTGGCATGATGTGTTTCTGTTGAGAAATCAATTGATAGTCTAATGGGAGATCCCTCATAGTAACTTTCTGTCTCTCTCTGGCAGCCTTTAAGATTCTTAATTTATCTTGATATTTACCAATTTAATTATGATATGTCTTCTTGGGTTTATCTTGTTTGGGACTCTGTGTGCTTCTTGGACTTGTATGACTTTTTTCTTCCCCAAGTCAGGGAAGTTTTCTGTCATTATTTCTTCAAATAGGTTTTCTAATCCTTGCTCCTCTTCTTGTCCTTTTGGCACCCCTATTATGTAGATGTTATTTCACTTAGTGTTGTCACAAAGATCCTTTATGCTCTTCTCTGGCTTTTTAAGTTTTTTTTTTTTTTTAATTTTTTTCCAGTTGCTGCTCTGCTTGGGTGTTTTTCTTCTGCATTTTCTTCTAACCCACTGATGCAGTCCCATCCTTAGCTTCTAGTCTACTGTTGAAACTTCCCATAGTGTTCTTTATTGCATTCTTCATTTCGTCTTGACTCTTCTTAATTTCCTCTTGATTCTTACACATGTTGTTGAATTTATCTTCCATCCTTTTCAGTGTCCTTATATCCATTACTCTGAATTCATTCTCTGAAAAACGCTTGCCTCCATTCTATTTATTTCCTTTTTTGGTGATTTCTCCATTTCTTTTGTATGGGGGTTTTCTTTGTTTCCCTATTTTTGCTGTTCCTTTGTGAAAGGTTCTAGATCACAGTTCTATTTCACCAAGATTTTTTGAGTTTGTCTTATAGAGTATATGTTCTGTGGGACCCAGTGGTGCAATTTCTCAGGTCTTCTGGGATGGGTATGCTGGGGATGCCCTCTACTTTGGAAATTTGGGTTCTCTTGGTGTAGTACATACAACTTGAGTGTTATTGTTCCATTCATGGATGGAGTTTCCTCTCAGGGTATCTGGTTATGTGACTCACTCCCTACCCATTCTCCAGGCATCCTCTGCCCTTCCTGGCTATGAATTTTCTCATCAGATGTGTCTAATTTGCCAATTCTGAGTGGATGTTATTTCATTTAGTTGCTCCTTCTATCTGCTCTGAGGCAAGGCGCAGAATACTTCTGCCTATTTGACCCTGACTTTTTCTCTTTTGTCTATTTCTTGAAGCCCCTCCTCACCACAGAGCTGCATGTCTGCTGCTCCACTGCTGGCAGGACTGCCTTGCCAACCACAGTGCTCCCTTGCACCCCCTTTCTTATCTGAGAAGTGGGGACTCTGTTTTGTGACAGCAGTGGGCTCAGTGAAGTCAGGCTATGAAACAGTCCCTCAGCCAGCTCGGTGCCCCCACAAAGCCTGGGTCATGTGTTTAATCTACTTTGACAATATCTGTCTTGTAGTTAATGTATAGACAGTAAACACACTCCCTTCCCTAAAGTGTCCTGATTGCAGCCTTATTGGGGTGTGCCTGCCTCTAACACCCATGCTTCTTCATACATTCCACAGCTCAATCACTATCCCTTGGGGACTCTCTGGGCTTCATTTCTTCCCAACCAAAAAGCAATATTCAAATGTTTCTTTGCTTACACTGAACATTGCTATGCTTAGTTTCCCCCTTTATTTTCACTAACGACCATTGCCTTTCTTAGCAAGTGATAATGGTAGAGTTTTCCTATTTGTTCCTTGCAAAATGATATTAAAAAGTGGACAAGACCAAAATCTGGATTCCCTCTGCTGGGACCTGTGCACAACCCTTAAACCACAATGACCTTGGCAGCAGAGGAAATGTCCAGTCTCAGCATTTGGCACTGGCTTTCCCCTTTGTGTTCCAATGGTTTCCAGGCAGGGCTGTGGGCCTTATGCTCCGATATGCACTTAGCTGTTGCAGATTATTATTTCCTCCTTTTACGTGTCTCTTTAGTGATGTGAAGGTACCAGGGACTTGGGAGACTTTGTCTGTAAAGACACAAGACAAAGGATACTGTAGGGAAGAGATATGGAATTACCCAGCAGTTTTGGAGGTGAGATTTAGTTTGTGAGCATAGAGACACTGGGGGCAGAGCAAGTGTGCGTGGACAAGTGAGCCATGCTAACCTGCCTCATTTAACTGTGCTAGAGAGCTGTCTCCTCCAGATCTGCATGGAATAGAGGGGAATGACTCTTTATCCCACCTTGTATCACCAGTTCTCAGCCCACGAAGACGTGCTTGCCCTTTATTTTAAGACTGAAAAAAATATCCAAACCTCTCAATTTCTTTTTATTTTCCTATGACTTGAAAAGCCTATGCTCACACTATCAGTGTGTCAGCCAGTGAGAAAACTCCTTTTTGGAAGTAGACTTTCTGCAGGCCTCAATGGCTCCTAGGAACTGGAGTCTTTAGTTAAGTCTAGGTAAATTTCCTTGGACTTGTAGAAGCCTCTGCATTCTAGTTGCTGAAGGGTCTGAAGGAGATGCAGGGAAGACATCCCTTTCTGGAACAGATGAGCAATTCTTCAGTGCTTTGTATTCTTATGAACACATACCCCAAAATGTGTATGTGTGTGTGTGAGTGTGAGTGTGTGTCTGCACTTGGGTGCATGGTTTTTGCAGAGTCGTTAGGAATGACAGAGCAGTGTCTTTGTTCAATGGACATATGTGGCAGATGAACAAATATCTACAAATATTGATTTCCATTAACATAATGTAAGTGTTCAAGGCATTTATTCATGCAATTCAGATTCAATTGAAATAATGGGTCTGGACTGAGGCTTTGTGTTGGCTCTGGCTCTTTGTCTCCTGGGGAGACCAGGGATGATACCAGGACCCCAAGGCAGCCTGAGGTCAGTGGAAAACAGGAAAGAGCAACAACAGTTGTTGGGCTTCGGTAAGAGAAGAGCTCAGATAGGGCCAGGTCCATGGGCAGGTTTCGGGAGAGATGGGAACGGGCTAGATTTTTGTCTTTGGGTTGGTAGGTTACTGCCAGGTGAGGGACACAAGGAAAGCCTGTGGGTCCTGGAGGCACAGACACCAGGGAAGAATGTGATTGTCAGGTGATGGGTGCAAGTCCTACTTAGGTATACTCTGTGACTCAGGCAAAACCTTGTCCACAACCTGGTACCAGTCCCTGGAGAGCAGTACCCAAAGCAGTAACAGGACGCCCAGCACAGCAGCTGTGAGCATCTTTCTAGCCATCACCCAGTCATACAATCGGACCAGCAGCCCGCGCCTTTGTCGCCCCCACACGCGGCCCGCCAGCCTCTCGACCACCCTTCTCAGCTGCTCCTCAGGGCTGGAGAAGGCCAGTTCCTGCACCAGGTGATACAAGTCGTTGGAGTAGGGGGCACCTGCATGGTCCTGCACCAGGCGCTCCACCAGCAGCAGCAGCTCCTGCACCTGGGCCTCCTGCTCCCTGCCCACTGCCCTGTTGTCAAAGGCGCACACTCGACCCCCACACTCAGACACCAGAGCCCTCAGCGCATGGTTGTCAGTGTGTCGCACGTACTCCTGCAGAGATTCCCCACCCAGGTCCTCCTTGCGTGTGAACAGCATGATGGTGCGAGACACCACTTTGTCCCCAAACAGGACCTTGAGCGCTCTCACAGCCTGCTGGTCCTGCGCAGTGAAGCGGCCCAGCTGAGTCACCAGGAGCAGCGCGTGGGGCCCAGGCGCAGACAGCAGATAGCAGCGGGCTCGCTCCTGGCACCCTGGGTCTGTCTTGGGTACCAGGGAGCTAAAAAGGTCCGGGGTGTCCATGACTTCTACGTGCCATCTGTCCCACCTGCGGCTCCCCACCTTGCAGGTTCTGGTCACTGAAGTGGCTGCGAGTCTGGAGATGAAGGGCCTGTCCCCCAGGATGCTGTTCCCGGTGGCGCTCTTCCCAGCCCCTGTCTTCCCCACCAGGATGAGCCTCAGCCGGGGCTCCTGCAGGGCCTGCGTGGTGTCTTCAGAACCTACAGGACAAGTGATCTGTGAAACTCCAAACCTTAGAGCAATGGTTACCTAGACTCCCCCCACCTCCCCCCCCCCCCCCCCCCCCCGCCCGGCCCAGGCCTTTGAACAAGAACAGCAGTGCCTCAACTCTGCTTTCTAACCAAAGCCTTACTGAGGTCATTGGTCAGAGCTTTCTGAACTCCAGGGGCTCTTCACCACATTTTCCTGATTTCCCAAGATGCATCTGTAGATGCTCACCACCTGGTGGGCTTTACTCTAGAGCAGGGGTGGGGAACCTCTTCTCTGCCAAGGGCTATTTGGATATTTATAACAACATTCAGTTAATATAATTCACTTAATATAAATTTATGTTGCTGTGAAAAAAGCTCCTAGATTTATTGAATTTCGAGTCTTGCCTGCTGTTTCCTTGGCAGAGCCAGATCAAATGATTTAGCAGGCCTTAACCAGCCTGAGGGCAAGATGTTCTCCAACTTTGCTCCAGAGCAGTGGTCCGCAAACTCATTAGTCAACAGAGCCAAATATCAACAATACAACGACTGAAATTTCTTTTCAGAGCCAAATTTTTTAAACTTAATCTTCTTCTAATGCCACTTCTTCAAAATAGACTCACCCAGGCTATAGTATTTTGTGGAAGAGCAACACTCAATGGGCCAAAGAGCCGCATGTGGCTCGCGAGCCTTGGTTTGTCGACCACTGCTCCAGAGGATGCCCCTTCCTAATTCCAGGCATGGCCTCACCCATTATCCCTGCTCCCCCACAACCTGTGAGCTGGCCCTATTTGAGGCTTCAGTGGCCTCTGCCATACTTCTCCCAGATTCCAGCCAGCCCATGGAAGACGGGCATGAAGGGGCAGTAGGCCTGAGGTGAAGGGCTGTCTAGAGTCCCAGACACCCTGGGTTTGATTCACTGCCCTTTCATGGGCCAGCTATGCCATCTTGGAAGTTGCCAATCAAATGTTAAACCTTTGTACAAGAATAGGGATAATAGTAAAGTTGTTTCTCCTGGGGCTGTTGAGAGGATTGAGTGAGATCACCTCTTTTCTTCTTCCTTCTCTCCCTCCCTCCTTCCTACTCCTTCCCTCCCTCCTCCTACCTCCCCTATCTCATAATCCTGCTGCCTGCTAATAAGACACCTGTTTAACCCTCCACATTCTCTAACACTCTACCTGGTGTATCATGCGCCCTCTAGTTCATGATCTGATACCCTCTACATCCTCTTCTGTGGAGATCAGAGTAGGTTTATTATCCTCATTTTACACTTGGGGAATGGAGGCCCAGGCTAGTCAAGGAAGTTCATATTCTCCCAGCTTGACAGAGGCAAGGACCCAACTAAAATGCACATCTCAGGGCTCTTGCTATTTTACCTGAGACACCTCAGAGACCTGTTTGGGGTTATCTGCTCAGTTCTGAGTTTGCCCATTTTTACCATTATCCAGGGCTCATAACTGGAGGTAAGTATGCAGTGCACATGTCCTTACCATAGACATTTTCTTCATCTCTTGCCATCTTCCGTCCTCCCATGTTTACCTGAAAGAGTCCCAAACACTGTTCATTCATTCTTCAAATAGGTGTAACTACCTATGATGTGTCAGCTCAACTCCAAGGAGCTGGTGACACCACAGTGACAAAGTCATCTTTCTTGCTTACCCTGAACATCAGAATTGAAGGAAAAACACTGGAAGGATTGGGAAGGGGTGGGAATAATATTGTGAGGGTATTTTATGAGCTTGATTTTTTTTTTCAGGGACATAAAATCCAAAGGGCAGAGTGGAGATTTAACACTCATGACAGTGAGAAAGCTATAGTTATTATTTTTCCCTGGTAATTCTATGTCCATGATAAAATCTGTAGATACTAAAATTTTCCAGGAGATTTAGAAGACAGGGGAGACTTTGGAAAACCATGAGAACTCGAAAATTTGATCAGTGAACTAAGGATCCAATTAGGGTGGATGGCCTTGGAGATGTGCAAGAACAGAACTGGAATTTTTGTTTTGAAAATTAGAGAAGAAACATGCCTCAGGTGATCTGGAGCCCCTGACAATGCTCTTGGGAAGTCAACCCACTGACCTGTCTCAATGTGTCTAAATATAATCAGTGTCCTGGAGAGAGTAGGACACTCCCCTCCAACTCCTGACATCCTTCCCCCAAGCTGAGGCTTCTCCATGTAAAGTGGCTCCAGCCATTCAGTCATCATTTAACATAATGAAACTTTCTTTGCTCACCGAGTTCCTGTGCACAGTGCACAGTCCCGAGTAAGACAGTGGGCATCCAGGCTCGAGGAGATATTTGCTGTTGCTCCTGAACCTACTGTGCATGAAACGTAGACATCCTTACACACCTAGGAGTGTGGAGTTACTATTTCTAGGTCCTGCTCCCCTTCCTGGTACTTACTAGAACCAAGGTACTCACTCAGCGAGCTTCTTACAGGCACTGAATTCTTCCAGGTCCTCACAGCTCCTACTCTCTGGTCCACTCCCTTCCCCTGCTAGGGCTCACCTTTCCTGCAGAATTGGCGACAGGCTCTGATGCTGGCCCCAGAAGCCCCTGACCTACTGCTGTCCTCTGGTTGTGAGTGCAGCAGGTTCTTCTTCCCAGCACACAGAAAAGTGACTTGCCTCTCAGACCTCAGAGGGCAGGAAGCCCCAGGGGGTGGGGCCCACGGGTGATAACTTAAAGAGACAGGAACATTCACTAGTGAAGCATTGGGTTGTGAAGTTTCCACTGTGAAGACCTGCTTGGGGCTGTGGTGATGTCCTCAGAAGGCCCCTGTGACACAACAGCTTGTCCCACACTGGGGCTATAACCTCAGAGAAGAGCATTTTAGCTTTCTGAGCCCTGTTTTAACTTCTAGGCTGGATCACTAATCTTAACTCCTTTTGCTTTTAGGTCTTTACCTATAAACTGGCTCTTCAGACCCTTCTCTCTTGGGACAGTGCCACCAAGGTGGTCCTTGTGCCAGGAATCACATGAAAAATCTCATCTTTCTCAAAGGAAAGGAAGGCTTTTCCAACTATTAAAAATGGAACAGCAGGGAGAGTGTGAAAACTTTCCTTCAGGGCTTACTCTGGCCATCGTTGTAGGTCTCTCCTACCAGAAGGTCATAAGAAAGGTGAGGAAAATTGCCGGTCACTGCATGGAGGGAGGGAGATTACCCCACGTGGGCATCTGACCTGGTTAGGTCATTAACAAGGATGTGACCTTGCCTAACTCATACACACTCCTGGAGTTGAATTTGTCCATATAGTGAGGGTTTTAATTTAATCTGAAGCTAATAGCCTGGGGTCTGATTTTCACCTATTCTTGCCAGCTCCTTAACTCTAGTGAAGAACCCAGCTCCCACTGAACGCCACCTAGTTTATCCCCGTCAGTTTTATTGAGATATAGTTGACGAGGTGCCATTGTATAAGTTTGAAGTATGCAATGTGTTGATTTGATACATTTATATATTTTAAAAATAATCACTTTCATACTGTTTGTTAACATCTGCATTAGGTGTCATAATTAGTGTATCTTTTCTGTGTTGAGAACATTAAAGATCTACTCTCTTAGCAACTTTTAAGTACATAATACAGGGTTGTTAACTATAACCACTATGCTGTGCATTCAATCCCCAGAATGTGTTCATCTCTGACTGGAAGTTTTTACTGTTTGACCAACATCTCCCCATTTCCCCCATCCACCAGCCCTTGGTAATCACCATTCTACTCTCCATTTCTATGAATTTTGGTTTTAAAAGTACACACACACACACACACACACACACACACACACAGGACATCATGTAGTGTTTATTTTCCTCATTAAGACTAATGTTACTTTGCAAGTGCCCTCAAGTTCTACCTGTAAATGGAAAGATGTCTTATTCTCATGGCAGAACACACACACACACTCACGCACACACACACACTCACACACATATGGGCAAAAGTATGTTTACAGTTATGAGTCCTCAAAACACAAAATTGAATCTTGCATTTTTTATTAATTACTAGAGGCCTGGTGCACGAAATTCGTGCATGGGGCGGAGAGGGGGGCGGAGTTTGTCCCTCAGCCCAGCCTGCACCCAATCTGGGACCCCTCGAGGGATGTCCGACTGCCTGTTTAGGCCAGATCCCGTTAGGTTAGGGCCTAAACGGGCAGTCGGACATCCTGCTCACAATACTGGACTGCTGGCTCCCAACTGCTTGCCTGCCTGCCTTCCTGATTGCCCCTAACAGCTTCTGCCTGCCAGCATGATCCCACCCTAACCACTCCCCTGCCAGCCTGATTTATGCCTAACTGCTCCCCTGCCAGCCTGATTGCCCTTAACTGCCCTCCCCCTGCATGGCCTGGTCCCCCACAACTGCCCTTCCCTGCAGGCCCGGTCACCCCCAACTTCCCTCCTCTGCCTGCCTGGTCACCCCCAACTGCCCTCACCTGCAGGCTTGATTGCCCCCAACTGCCCTCCCTTGTAGGCCTGGTCCCTCCCAACTGCCCTTCCCTGCTGGCCATCTTGTAGCAGCCATCTTGTGTCTACATGGGGGCATCCATCTTTGACCACATGGGGGCAGCCATCTTGCATGTTGGAGTGATGGTCAATTTGCATATTACTCTTTTATTAGATAGGATTATATGATTTATTTTGTATACTAACAACTGTAAACCTACTTTTACCCAACTGTGTGTGTGTGTGTGTGTGTGTTGTGTGTGTATCACATCATCATCATCTATTCATCCATAGATACATAGACAGGAAAGATTTTCATATAGATCATATGGTGGTCCGATTTTTAATTTTTTTTGTTGACACTTCATACTGTTTTTCATAGAACTTGTACACTTATATTCCTAGGGACAGTGTTCAAAGTTTCCAATTTCTTCCCATCCTCACCAGACTTGTTATATCTTATCTACACTAATAAAAGAGAAACATGCTAATTGACTGTCCCTCCTCTATGCTCACCAGCCAATCAGGAGCAAGTATGCAAATTAACCCAACAAAGATGGCAGCGGCCATAGAGCTGGAGCGAGCAGGAGGCTTGGGTTGCCCACGGTGACAGAGAAAGCCAAGCTTCCCACCCACCCTGGCCTCCACTCAAGGAGTACCTGAAACAAATAAACAAAAAAAAAAGAGTGTCTGGTAGAACCCTGGCCTCTGCTCAAGGAGTGGCTGGGGGCCTGGGTCACTGAGGGGTGTGGTCAGCCTGAAAATTGCCCTCAGCCCCTTACTCAGGCTGGCTACAATCCCATGGGGTGAGGGTCCCCACTGGGAGGCTTGGACAGCCCACAAACAGCCATCAGCCTCTCACCCAGGCTGGCCAGGCACCCCAGCAGGGATCCCTACTCTGAAGAGGGTGAGGCCAGCCTGGAAACAGCCCTCAGTCCCTCACCTAGGCTGGCCACAACCCCATGGGGTGAGGGTCCCCACTGGAGGGCTTGGTCAGCCTGCAAACAGCCATCAGCCCCTCACCCAGGCTGACCAGGCATCCCAGCGGGTCCCCCCACCCTGAAGGGGCTGTGGCCAGCCTGAAAATGGCCACCAGCCTCTTACCCAGGCTGGCCATGCCCCCCATGGAGTAAGAGTCCCCACTGGGGGGGTTTGGCCAACCTGCAAACAGCCCTCAGCCCCTCACTCAGGCTGGCCACACCCCCATGGGGTGAGGGTACCCACTGGGGGGCATGGCCAGCCTGCAAACAGCCATCAGCCCCTCACCCAGGCTGGCCAGGCACCCCACCAGGACCCCCAACCTGAAGGGGGTGTGGCCAAGCTGAAAACAGCTCTCAGCCCCTCACCCAGGTTAGCCATACCCCCATGGGGTGAGGGTCCCCACTAGGGTGCATGGCCAGCCTGCAAACAGCCATCAGCCCCTCACCCAGGCCACCCCACACCCCAAGGGAACCCCCACCCTGATCCAGGACACCCTTCAGGGCAAAACAGCCGGCCCCCACCTGTGCACCAGGGCTCTATCTATACTAATAAAAGGGTAATATGCTAATTAGACTGGGAGACCTTCCAGGAGACCTTCTGGACTTTCTTCTGGACAAAGCCATGGTGGTGGTGCCAAGGTAAAGGCAGTTAGAGGCCAAGAGGTGAGGGCAGTTGTGGGTGATCAGGCCAGTGTGGGGGGGGGGGGGAGTCGGTGGAATTGGGGGTGATCAGGCTGGTCACAAGACAGTTGGGGGTGAGCAGACCAACAGGGGGGCCAGTTGGGGGCAAGCAGGCTGTCAGTGGGGGCAATCAGGAAAGCGGGGGGCAGTTTGGAGTGAGCAGGTCAGCAGGCAGGCAGTTGGGGATGAGCAGGCCAGTGGGGAGGGAAGGTGGGGGTGAGCAGGACAGCAAGGGGGCAGTTGGGGGCGAGCAGACCAGCAGGGAGGGCAGTTGGGGGTGAACACACTGGCACGGGGGGGGGGGGCAGTTGGGGGTGATCAGGCTGGCAGTGGGGGGCAGTTGGGTGTGAGCAGGCTGGCAGTGGGGGGCAGTTGGGGGTGAGCAGGCCGGCAGGCAGAGTGGTTAGGGACAATCAGGCAGGCAGGCAGGTGAGCAGTTAGGAGCCAGCAGTCCTGGATTGCGAGAGGGATGTCCAAATGCCGGTTTAGGCCTGATCTCTGTAAACTGGCAGTCGGACATCCTTTGAGGGTTCCCAGATTGGAGAGGGTGCAGGCTGGGCTGAGGGACACCCTCCACACCCCCGTCCCCCCCATGCATGAATTTTGTGCACTGGGCTACTAGTTTTTTTAATAACAGCCATTTTAACAGGTGTGAGAGAGGTGGTATCTCATTAAGGCTTTGATTTGCATTTCCCTGATAGAGATGTTGGGCACCTTTTTTGGTCGTCCATTTATATTTCTTCTGCGGAAAAATGTGTATTCACTTCCTCTGGCCATTTTTAAAAATTGGATTGCTTGTGTTTTTGTTTTTGCTATTGAGGTATATGAGTTTTCTATATATATTGGATACTAATCCCTTATCAGATATATGACTTGCAAATATTTTTACTCATTCTACAAATTGGCTTTTAATTTTTTTGATAGTGTCTTTTGCTGTGCAAATGCTTTTTAATTTGACATAAAACCACTTATTTGTTTTTGCTTTTGTTTCCTTGCTTTTGGTGTCAAAATCAAGCAATCACTGCCAAGACCCATGACAAGCAGCTTACCCGTTTGTTTTCTTCAAGGTCTTTTATGATCTGTGGCCATGTGTTCAATTCTTAAACCATTTGCAGTTCATTGTTGTGTATGGTGTCACATAGGAATCCAATTTCATTCTTTTGCACTTGGGTATCCAGTTTTTGCAGCATAATTTATTGAAGGGATTATCCTCTCCCCATTGTTAATTATTAACTCATTTGTTGTAATTAATTGACCATTTATTTCTGGGGTCTCTATTTTGTTTCATTGATCTACATGTCTGTATGTATGACAATACCATAATATTTTGATTAGTATAATTTTGTAATGTAATTTGAAATCAGGATGTGTGATGCCTCCAGCTCTGTTATTCTTTCTTAAGACTGCTTTGGCTATTCAGAATCCTTTGTATTTCTGTAAAAAATTTAGGATAGTTTTTTAAAAATATATGTAAAAATGCCCTTTGAATTTTTATAGGAATTGCATTGAATCTGTAGATTGCTTTGAGTAGTATGGACATGTTGGGTATGAGTCCCTCTTCTAGGGACTGGATCTCCTTGGACACTGGGTATCTGACATGAGAAGTTGTGGGCATGTAAGAGAGTCCTTATTGTAGCACAAGTAGCCATTGTTACTAAGGAGCCATCAGATAAAATAGTTCTTCAAAGTAGCCTCACACAGTAGTTGTTCCTAAGATAGCAGCTATTGTAAACACAGTAGCCATAGGAGCCATCACAGTAGCCCAGCCTTACATAAAAACAGCCTCTCACTGGCTGGTCAACAATGTACTTTATACCAACTTAGACAAAAGAGGCTTCTTGCCCAAATAGTGACATCAGTTTTTTGGGTTATAGCAGGGCATGCTTGTGTTGTACAATAAGATTGCTGTCTCCTTGCTTTTGCACCTGCATCTGGGAAATTTGCCTTGGCTTTGAACAGCTGGCATACTCTGATTAGGATTCCCACACTCAGATTGGCTTTGAACATCTGGCGTACTCTGGACAGGGCCCCCACAGGACATTAGAAAAATACTGATTATTCCATAAGGCTAAAATATTTTACATTTATTTGTGCCTGCTTCAATTTCTTTCATCAACATCTTATAGTTTTCAATATAAAGGCTTTTCAACTTCTTAGTTAAATTTAATCCTAGGTATTGTATTCTTTAGGTTGTTATTGTAAACTAGAGGCCCTGTGCACAAAATTCATGAACTGGGGAGAGGTGTCCCTCAGCCCAGCCTGCACCCTCTCCCATCTGGGACCCCTCAGGGGATGTCCAAATGCCAGTTTACAGGGATCTGGCCTAAACCAGCAGTCAGACATCCCTCTCACAATCCCTGACTGATGGCTCCTAACAGCTCACCTGCCTGCTTGCTTGACTGATTGTTCCTAACTGCTTCTGCCTGACAATCTGATCACCCCTAACCACTCACCTGCCAGTCTGATCGATGCCTAACTGCTCCCCGGTTGGCCCGATTGCCCCTAACTGCCCTCCCATGCTGGCCCAGTCACCCTTAACTGCCCTCCCTTGCCAGCCCGGTTGCCCCAACTGCCCTACCCTGCAGGCCTGGTTGCCCCTAACTGCCCTCCCCTGCTAGCCCAGTCACCCCTAACTGCATTCCCTTTCCAGCCTGGTCACCCCTAACTACCCTTCCCTGCAAGCCTGGTCCCCCCCAACTGCCCCCCACTACAGGCCTGGTTCCCCACAACTAACCTCCCTTGTAGGCCTGGTCCCCACCAACTGTCCTGCCCTGCTGGCCTGATTGCCCACAACTTCCCCTCCCCTGCCGGCCATCTTGTGATGGCCATTTTTGATCACATGGGAGCGGCCATCTTTGACCTCATGGAGGCAGCCATCTTGTGTGTTGGAGTGACAGTCAATTTGCATGTTACTCTTTTATTAGATAGGATGGGATTTTTTTCTTAAATATACTTCTTTATTGACCTCAGAGAGGAAGGGAGAGGGATAGAGAGACTGAAACATCAACGATGAGAGAGAATCATTGATCAGCTGCCTCCTGCATGCCCCCCACTGGGGATAGAGCCCACAACCCGGGCATGTGCCCTTGGCCAGAATCAGACTTGGGACCCTTCAGTCTGAAGGCCGACACTCTACCCACTGAGCCAAACCAGCTAGGGCGGGATTATTTTCTTAATTTCTCTTTCTGGTAAATCATTATTAGTGTAGTAGCATATAAACTATATTTTATATAGATTTTGTTTCCTGCAAATTTACTGTATTTGCTTACTATTTTTCAGTGATATGTGTGTGTGTGTGTGTGTGTGTGTGTGTGTGTGTGTGTGTGTAGAATTTACAATTTACTGTATATAAGATCTGTCATTTGCAAGTAGAGACAATTTTAAGTTTTCCTTTCTGTTTTGGATGCTTTTTTTAAATGCCCAATTGCTCTGGCTAGGACTTCTAGTACTACACTGAATAAATGTGGTAAAAGTGTGCTCGTGTATTTTTCCTGATCTTAAAGGAAAAGCTTTCAGCTTTTTACTATTGAGTATGATCTTAGCAGTGGGCTTGTCATATATGACCATTATTATGTTGATGTAAATTTCCTTTGTACCCAATTTATTAAGAGTTTTATTATGAAAGGATGTTGAATTTTGTGAAATGATCTCTATTTATCTACTGAGATTATACAATAATTTTATCTTTTATATTGATAATGTACTGTATCACATGGACTGACTTCTGGATGTTGACCTTTTCTCATTTCTTAACATGTCTTTTCTTGCCTTATTGCTCTAGTTAGAACCTCCTGTACAAAGTTGAAATGAAGTGACAAAAGCCAATATATTTGTCTTCTTTCTAAGAAGTAGGTAGAAGACAAAGCTTTCAATGTGTCATTATTAAATATGGTAGTAGCTGTGCATTTTTCATAGAAGCTTTTTAACAGGTTGTGTAAGTTTATTTTTCTTCCTAGATTGTTGGGTGATTTTATTATGAAAGGGTGTTCAATTTTGTGATATGCTATTTCTAAATCTGGTGAGATTATCATGTGTTTTTTCTACTTTATATTATTGATACTAGGGGCCAGGTGCATGAAATTCATACGGGGTCCCTCAGCCCAGCCTGCCCCCTCTCACATACTGGGTCCCCTCAGGGGATGTCCTACTGATGGCTTAGGCCCGCTCCCCGTTGGGAGCAGATCTAAGCTGCAGTCTGGCCTCCCTTTGCAGGAGGCCACTGGGCTGATCAGGGGAATTTGCCAGCCCCATCACTGCACTGCTGCAGCCACTGCCAGTCACCGCAGCCACCAAGCTATTTTCATCAACACAGACTCCAGTCTCTTCACCATGAAAAAATGACAACTTTCTTTAGGCATTTTCAAGATGTGTCTTTTATAGGATATGACATTTCTTTCTTTATTTTTCTTTATATCCTCACCTGAGGATATGTTTCCATTGATTTTTCCCCTTCCCTCCCATCACAGGCTTGGCCCCTTCCCAAGCCTGAAGCCTCCGCCCCAGGCTTTAGGCTTGGGAGGTGGGCACCCCCTGCTCCTCTGATCACAGGCTTGGTCAGCTGGGAGTGACCTGGGTGCCAAGGAGGTTCCCGGGACCCAGGTATGTATGCAAATTAACCACCATATTTGTTGGGTTAATTTACATACTCACTCTGATTGGCTGTGGGCATAGTGGAGGTACGGTCAATTTACATGTTTCTCTATTATTAGGTAAGATACTGATTACATTAATTGATTTATGAATGTTAAACCAATATTGCATTCCTGGGATAAATTCCACTTGGTCACGGGGTGTACTCATTTTTATATATTGCTGGATTATTTCTGTTAGTATTTTGCTGAGGATTTTTGCATACAGACCCACAGGAGATACTGATCTGTAGTTTTTTGTTTATTTTTTCTGATGTCTTTTTCTGGTTTGGCATCAAGACAATACTGGCATCATGGAATGAGTTGGAATGTATTTTTTCCTCTTCAATTTTCTGGAAGAGCTTGTGAAGAAATATTAATTCTTAAATATTTGGTAGAACTCACTAGTGAAGCCATGTGGGCTTTGGTTTTTCTTTGTAGGTAATGTTTTATATCATTAACATAATCCCATTATGTATTTTATATCTATCTAGATATTCCAATTTTTTGTTGAGTCAAATTTGATAGTGTATGGATTTTTCTATTTCATCTCTGCTATCTAATATGGGGGGACATAAAATGGTTTATAATATGTTTTATTTTCATAAACTTAGTAATAATGCTTCCTCTTTCATTCCTGATTTTAGTAACTCTCTCTATGTTTTTTATTAAGGTAGCATTGATATGAGAAAGACACATTGATTGGTGCCTCCCACATGTGCCCCATCCAGGACCAGGGATTGAGCCTACAATCAAGGTACATGTCCTTGACCAGAACTATTAAGTCTGGGGAGTGATGTTCTATCTTCTGAGCAAAACCAGCAAGGGAAACATCTTCTCATCTTTGTTGACCATATGATTAGTGGTCCTATGCATTATTCAAAGCACAGTGTTGGAATGTACAACTATTATTGATGAATTGTCTATTTCTGCTTGACCTGCTATTTTTTGTCATTCATTGATTTTTTTCTTTGGTACCATTGAGCCCCTCTAGTAAAATTTTCTTTTCAGTTATACATTTCAACTACATAATTTCTATTTTGTTCTTAAAAAATAATTGTGTCTCAGCATTGACATTCTCTATTTGATTAGTATTATATCATAGCTTTATTTTTTTAAGTGTGATTTCCTTCAGTTCTGTAAACATATTTTAAATTGCTGATTTGAAAGTCCTGTGCAATATCTAGGTGCTCTCACAATTAGTTATGGTTGCCTGAAATTTTTTCAGGATATGGCTCACACTTCCTTAATTCTTTATAACTCTTGCAGTTTTCATTAAAAAGTGGGTATTTTAAGTAAAATAGTGCAGCAATGCTGGTTAGTGATTTACCTTCTGCTTTTCTAAGGCTCAATTTGCTGTTCTTTGCATGTTTGTTTAGTGATTTGGTTGGATTCTTCGGTGGAAGTCGATTTACCCTGCAGTGTGAAACCTCTGATGGTGCTCCTCAGAAGGTGCTGCCTTGGGATGTCACCTGGGGTGACAATAGTCTTAGCAGTGCTCTCCTTGTTTTTCTCTTTCCTTAATCTTTCTATTAATTTGTGTGTCTCTATTGGTATTGCACAGAGCTGTTAGGCCTACTAATCACCAGCTGTAGTGATTGCTCTATTGTTTTTTACAATGTCTTTGGGCATAAGTTGCTCCACTGTCTGATATAACTATATTTGGTTTCCTTTGCAGGGGTGTTTTTTGTGGCCAGTCTTTCAGGTTTTCTCTGATGCCAGAAGGACCCTTGGTAACTATGTTTTTTCCTAGTTTGGTTGTGTAAAATTGCTGGCTCATGGTTTCAATTATAGTTCCAGTCCCCTCTATATTACTTACCATTTAAATCTTCACTATTTTCAAGAGAACCCTTTGAACATCCCACACTCTGCTTCAAATAAAGTCATTTCCTTTGAGGAGAGCTTTGGTTTCTCTTTAATTATGGACTTCTTTTCCTCCTGAACAAAATCTCTGAGGCACAGCTCTGGGCTCTGTGCGGTGGATGTTAGCCTCTGGTCTTTGCAACCTGCCTCTCCCAGCATGAACCCTTCATCATATGAGGGAGCTGGAATGTGGGCCGCTGGGCTCCCAGTATTCTTAGGGTGTGGTGGCTGGCATAGAGCCTCTGTGCTATGAATAGAGAAGTAGTAAGTTGGTGTTGACTGCACTCACCAATTTAGTCCTGCAACTCAGATTTGTAAAGGATGAGAAATGCTGCCAGCCTGTCACTGTTGGTAAGGTAGCATCGGCTTGATGGGTAAATAAGTGGTGAAGGAGCCCCATCTTCATGACCACACTTGTCCAAAAAGGAGTTTCCTTCAAACTGAGCTGAAGGTGATTTTCAGAGGGAAGAAGGAAGTCATGGGTCAAGTACTACACAGATTATCACTCTTCTTATTAAGATTTAGTAGATTTTTTTAAAAAAACTTAATATTTCTTCATTTGCTACATGAACTTAGGGCAACTTTTTGAGATTTTAATTTTAAAAATTCTCCTTTAATGGTGGTTCCATTAGCAATACGTTTGCAGGGTTCATTAAGATGCTACCTACAAGTGGAAAAACTGTCAGTAATTTTAGATTAAACATTTGCTACCATGCTATCTCCCTTGTCTGCCTTCCTGCTGAGTGCATGGATCTGGAATCATTTTGTTTTCCCTTTTCACTGTTCTTTAGTAGAGTTGAACGAACTATTGTTAAATGGGGCCTAGTTGACAGCTGCCCTTGCCTTCTAGGTTTCTATGTTTACCTGAAGTCCTTGGCTTTCTACACAATGCAGAGGATAGGAGGAATCATGGTGTCTCCTTACATTTCCAAATAGTCATTTATGGTCTTTCACTGGGAAGTGAAAATGAGTCCTTTTCTATTGGCTCATGTCAGAGTCAAAGTGCTAAGTGTTGTTCCTGCTCTGCAGGAGGAACTGGTGAGAGTTCGGAGACTCACAGAAAAACTCCTCCACTTCATCCTCAGGCCAAAACCAGCCTGCAAGCGTCAGATTTGGATGATGGCTGAGCACAGTTCAGTGTGATGTCAAAGGTGAGGTTTCTTCTTGGCCCAGTCTTCTCCTCTCACCACTATGAAAACTTCAGCAGGTGCAATAATGGGACATAGGCCCTGTAACCTTGCCTTTCTAGCTTATGCTGTGACCAGAACTTTAAGGGATAAGTACTAGTAAAAGAGAATAAGAAGTATGTGAGACAGGAAAGTGCTGTGGTGGAGGCAGTATGCATGCTTTTCTGTGCACAAGTGAATTTACAATAAATCACCCTGTAGCTCATTTCTTGGAAATAGAGGGGATTATGATAAACAAGACATTTTATTGTATTGTGATAAGCTGAGCTAAACATTAACATTTTCCCTTTGTCCCTTATAGCATTTATCAGTAGTAATAAAGCATTAAAGAAGATATTTTTATAGGAGAATTGGAGTAAAAGAGAAAAGTATGTTAAACTAAAACTGAAAGGAAGAAATGCAGATAACAGCAGAAATTGTGCAAACCAAACTGAAAGTACCAGAAAGAGAGCAAGTGACTGAATGCTACTGGATGGATCAGTCGGCCTCTGGATTCTTTCCGAGTTTCTGTTCTAAGCAGCCTCTTCTTCTGCCCCCACCGTGGTGGAATGACCAAGAATTCAGAGGGCTGTCCAAAAAATGAGTGGGTTTTTGAGGGAGGGATTTAAAAAGTCTTGGCAGACAAATAATGGAGGGAGCGAAGGGTGTGCTGAGAGTGGCAGAAAACTGTGGAAGAAATGCATCTGCTTCCTTGCTTCCTGTCTTCTTAGATGTTGGTGCCACATGGTAAATGAAGCTGCTCTCTGTCGCTGTGTGTAACTATACAAGACTCTGATGACCCCAGGGCCTGTAGTGATATTTCTTCCTTCACACAGACTCCTCAAGCCAAGAGTCCCAGGACTGGTCCCTCCATATGGTCTTCCCTGAGGATACCTGTTTGCTGTCATATGTTTCTCACTACAACCAACCAGCATCTGAGAAGTGTGGGTAAGCAGCCAGGGCTCATGATTCATACCAGTGGCAGAATCTCACGAGACAAGGCCCAGATATTGGTGTACGGTGGAATTCCTTGGAAGGCATCAGACTTAGATGATCTGACACTTCACTGTTTTCTTATATGCAGAGATACCAGGTTTCAGAGGGATTATGGTTTTGTCTAAAACCATATATGCCACTAGTGGCAGAACTAGACCTACATACCTTTCCTGCTGCATTTCACATGTTAGTCACAGATACCCAGCGCTGATATGCTAATATGACAGTCTGCTCTGAAGGTCATGGAACAAGCAGTGTCCCTGGGCTAACAGAAGAGGACACACAGTCAGATATAGTAGCTATCCAGTGCTGCCAGCCCAGGAAGGTGGATCCTGTGTATTTAAATTCATGAAAGCTTGTTTTGTATTATTTTGTAAATGATGGAGCTTTCAGCTAATTTTAGATAAAACTATGTACTCATTTTTAAAATGAAATTTATTGGGGTGACATTGGTTAGTATTATGGAGATTTCAAGTATATAATTCTATGATACATCACCTGTATACTACAAAGTATGGTCTCCTGCTGTGACCATATATTAGATCACCTTTACCTTTTACTGCCTCCACACCCTTCTCTATGGTAACTACTATACTGTTTTCTGTGCCTGTGAGTTTTAGAAAAACTATTTATTCTTGTGTGGGAATTGGGTGTTCTGTGGAAATGTGAGGTCAGTTCCTGTCTGTGGGCCTGGAGCATGCTCTCAGTCAGAGGTGATCTCAGGGTGTGCTGTGTTTACATCAGCCTGGAAGTCTGCCCACTCCATTCAAGAGTCCAGAAACCCTTCATTTACTCTGTCTCTCTTGAGAAAAACAATGACAAATTATTTCTTTTCTTTGGGTGTTACATATATTGTTGACAATGGCTAAGTTCTGCTTTAACGTCCTGAGTTCAGAAATGGTAGAAGTAAATAGGATGGGGCAGCTCTAGGATCTGGGAGCCCTGGCAAGGAGAAACATCTGAGAAACAGGGTCAGGCAGAGTTTAAAGGCCTTTGTGAGAAAGCCACCACTTCACATATCAGCAGCCTCCATGGTCCACCTTGGCAGATGTGTGGGTAGGGTTTGGCCAAGACTACTCTAGTAAACAGAAACTCATGCAATAGGGGAAATCTCTGGGTTGTTGAGAGGATGTACCATGAAGAAGGAAGACTAGGTGGTGGAATGAAAAAGGTGTTGTGTGAGATTCCTAGGGTTGCTCTAACAGAGTACCACTAACCATGCAGCTTAAAGCCACAGAAACTGATGGTTTCATATTTCTAGGGGTTCAGCATCAAAGGTCAGCAGAGCCATACTCTCTCTGAAGGCCCTGGGGATGATCCTTGCTGGTTCCCAGCTCCTTGTGGCTGCTTTCAATCCTTGGAGGTCCTAGACTGGTGGATGCTTCACTCTAATCTCTTGCCTTTTGAATTTTACAAAGAGAAATCAGGTTGTACCACCACCACCACCACCACCACCACCCCTGCCACCACACACACACACACTGTGCTTGGAAACCTCCTCAGTTAGCGATTCAAGTTCATCACTTAGAAGGTCTTCTTTCCACCCAGCAATAGAATATAACTCGGTAAGTTCTCCCCCACTTTCTATCAAGTATCACCTTTCTTCCAGTGACCCATACCATGGTCCTCACTCTGATCTGAGATTTCACCTTTAATAGTAAAATTTCCAGCTGGAGGATCTTCAAGGTAATCTAGAACTTTTCTATCAAATATTGCAGAATTCTCCCAGTAGCTATGCATTACCAAATTCTACAACCATCTCCACATATTAAGTCTTTTTCATACAGTAGCACCCTACTTTCTAGTACCAAAACCAACCCAATGATGTAAATTCTTCATTGTAAATACTAGGAAAGATAATTGCATAGAGGCTAACTTATCCACATGTATAGGTTGAAAATTACCACCCTACCAAGATAACCATGTCCCAATCCCCAGAACCTATGAATGTGACCTTATTGCAGATGTGATAAAGTTAATGATTTTGAGATGGGGAGATTGCCCTGGGTTATCTGAGTGGGTCCTACATGTAATCACAAAGGCCCTTAGAAAATGGAGGCAAGAAGATCAAAGGAGGAAGAAGGCAATATGATGATGGCATCATTGGTTGGAGTCATGTGGTCACCAGACATGGGAATCTGGCAGCTTCTAGAAGCTGGAAGAGGTAAGGGATGAATCCTCTCCTGGAGCCTCCAGAAAGATCAGCCCTGATGATACCTTTGTTTTAGCCCCACAAGACTAATTTCAGGCTCCTGACCTCCAGAACTCAAAGAGAATTTTTTGTATTGTCTCAGGCCACTACATTTTTGGTAATTTGTTATGGCAGCAATAAGCAACAGTAGACTAGAATAAGCTGAGGCCTCAATCAGTGAATTCAAAGACTAGGTAGAAAAAAAAAGACTCATTCAGGCAGGAAGTTGAAAAGAAAAAAGCAGGAAGAGAGAGTAAGGAAGCTTTGGGACAACATGAAATGTAACAACATTCAATTCCTAGGGGTACCAGAGGGAATAAAATCTGAGCAAGAAGTAGAGAACCTGTTTGAAGAAATAATAGCAGAAAATTTCCCTAACCTGGTGAAGGAAAATGTCACTCAAGTTCAGGAAACACAGAGATTCCCAATCAGATGAACCCAAACGACCAATACCTTTCACATAATAATTAAAATGACAACCATTAAAGACAGAGAAAGAATCTCAAAGACTGCAACAGAGAGAGAAACAGAAAGCTACCTACAAGGGAGCTCCCATTAGGCAGCCAGCTGATTTCTCAAGAGAAAACCACTTCAGGCCAGAAGGGAGTGACATGAAGTATACAAAGTAATGAAAACCAAGGAACTGAGTCCAACACTATTGTATCCAGCAAGACTATCATTCAAAAGTGAAGGTGAAATAAAGAGCTACCCATACAAGGAAAGGCTAAAAGTGTTTATTGCCATCAAACCAGCACTGCACAAAATGCTAAAGAAACTGTTGTAAAAAGAAGAAGTAGAAAGAGAAGAGCACAGGCATAAAGGAAAAGAATGGCAAGAAATATCTATCAATAATAAACTTAAATGTAAATAACTTAAACACTCCAATTAAAAGATATAGGGTTGCTGAATGGATAAGAAAAGATTATATGTATATACATATGTACATATACACTGAGTGGCCAGATTATTATGATCTCTGAATGCATGAAGATCCCTAGGTGCAGTATTATATGGGACATGGGCAGTTGTCTGGCCTGCCTGCTGGTCAAACTCCTGGTCAAGGGGACAATTTGCATATTAGCCTTTTATTATATAGGATATATACTGAGTGGCCAGATTATTATGCGTTCAGACATCATAATAATCTGGCCACTCAGTATGTGTGTGTGTGTGTGTGTGTGTGTGTGTGTGTGTACACACTAGGGGCCCAGTGCACGAATTTGTGCACCTTGAAAGGAACTGTGGGCCACGAGGTTGCTGTGGGCACAGGGGCAGGTCTCAGCCCAATTTCCGTGCCCCCGCCTGGCCCCTCCCACTGCAGCACCCAGTCCCCTGTCTGCTGGCAGCCCTGCTCCCACTGCTGCTGCTCCCACACACTGACGATGCTGGGCCCGCTCGCACCTGCTGATTGCACAGAGTGATTGGGACCGGTGCCAGCAGCAGGTGTGAGTGAGGCTGGCAGTGGCAGTGGGTGCGAGCGGCAGCTGCTGCCCCAATCACCCCTCAAGAGCAGGGGGAGGTGGAGAAGCCCTCAGGTGTGATTGGGGCTGGCAGCCACCACTCACACCTGCTGATGGCACCAACCGATTGGGACCAGTGCCTGGCACCAGCAGCAGGTGTAAGTGAGTAAAGAATTTTTCAGTTAACCACCAGAGTTTCACCCTGATGACAGCAACCAGTGCCCCGCCTTGGTCTGGTGCCCCAATTCACCTGCTCCACCATCCCACCGAGGCTGATGCCTGCCATGTTCCGTACGCGCCCCCCGGTGGTCAGCGCACGTCACAGCGACTGGTTGTTTGGTTGTTCCCCCGTTCGGTCTATTTGCATATTAGGGTTTTATATATGTAGATTTTTTCAGTTTTAGGGTCACTCAGGTTTTTATAGAATCTTATCAAGGCTTTTATAAAAGCCCACATTAATTATATTCACATACTTACTTTCTCCTCAGAGAATTTGGGCAGACTGGTGTGGTGAGATTTTCTCTTTTAGAAGCCTCGTCTTTTTCTCAGAAGATTATTTATACCACTATGTCTTCTGATCCCATCCTCTACAAGAGATTTGTCAATTTGAGTGATTTGATCTCACAGCCAGAGGTTCTTTTGAATAGATGGGAGTTATATTGATGGCATGTTTTTGTTCATTTTGCTCAGTAGACATTTATTGAATGCCTGAGTATGTCAGGAGTAAAGCCAGAAGCTGGGTAAATGTAGATAAAGGACACGGATCCAGTATCTATACTCCTATCTAGGTCTATAGGAAGTCACTCCCCTAATGTGACTGTCAGCAGTAGGTTTTTCCGTGAAATTTTTTAATGTTATACTTAATTTTTTTAAAAATTCAGAGAATGGTTTGGGACTCCATAACTACCTAAAAGCTAAATTAGTTTGGAAGCATCTTGTTTATTGAGTGATTAATGTGATTCACTGTCCCTGATTTGTATACTTTAAAGAATAATTTAGAAATAGAGTATTCTTCCTCCTATCTTCAATAAATATTCAAGCAAAATAAATATTCAAGCAAATTAAAGTTAGGCCTATTAGCTGTCTTGCTTGTATCACTGTGTATAACCTACTTATCAAATGACTCATCCAGTAATTATTTGTCATCTGGATTTTTTATTTTTGGTGCTGAAACCCAGGAGAATCTGTTTTTTTATATACTTACTAGAGGCCCAGTGCATGAAATTCATGCACGTGGGTGGGTTGTCCTCAGCCTAGCTTGCACCCTCTCCAATCTGGGACCCCTCGAAAGATGTCCAACTGCCCATTTAGGACTGATTCCACTGGCTCCCAGGACTTCTGGCTCCTAACTGCTCACCTGCCTGCCTTCTTGATTGCCCCTAACTGCTTCTGCCTGCCAGGCTGATCACCAACTAACCACTCCCTTGCCAGCCTGATTGATGTCTAAGTGCTCCCCTGCCAGCCTGTTTGCCCCCAACTTTCCTCCTCTGCCAGCCTGGTCACCTATAACTGCTCTCCCCTGCAGGCTTGATTGTCCCCACTGCCCTCCCTTGCAGGCCTGGTCCCTCCCAACTGACCTCCCCTGCTGGCCATCTTGTGGTGGCTATCTTGTGCCCACATGGGGGCAGGATCTTTGACCACATGGGGGCAGCCATCTTATGTGTTGGAGTGATGGTCAATCTGCATATTACTCTTTTATTAGATAGGATATGATGTCTACAAGAGACTCATCACAGAACAAAGGACTCACACATATTGAAAATGAAGGGATAAGAAAAAATTATCCAGGTAAATGGAACACCAGATGAAGACACTACAAAGAAAGAGAATTATAGGCCAATATCCCTGAGGGAAATAGATGCTAAAATCCTCAACAAAATATTAACAAACCGAATCCAGCAATATATTAAAAAGATCATAGACCATGACAAAGTGATTTGTTCTGAAGTTGAAAGGCTTGTTCAATTTTGCAAATCAACAAATGTGATACATCGCATACACAAATCGGGAGACAAAATCATAAGATCATTTCAATTGCTGAAGAAAAAGCATTAGACAAAATCCAACACGCTTTTTTGATAAAAACTCTCAGCAAAGTGGGAATAAAGGGATCATATTTCAATATAATAAAGGCCATGTATGACAAACCTACAGCCAGTATCAAACTCAATGGGCAAAAACTGAAACCTTTCCCCCAAAGAATAGGACAGGGATTTACAATTTCAGCACTTTTATTCAACATAGTTCTGGAAGTCTTAGCCATTAGTATTAAATAAGAAGAAAATATAAAATGTATTAACATTAAAAACAGGAAGTTAAACTATCATTATTCACAGATGACATGATATTGTACATAGACAGCCCCAAAAGTTTCAGCAAACAGTACCAGATATAATCAATGATTTTGGCAATGTAGCAGGATACAAAATTAGCACCCAGAAACTGATGGCATTTTTATATATCAACTAGAGGCCCAGTGCATGAAAATTCATGCAGTAAGGGGTCCCTCAGCCTGGCCTGCACCCTCTTACAATCCGGGACCCCTCAGGTAGGGTCCCTAGGCTTGGCCTGAGATCAGGGCCTATCAGAGCTTTCCTTCCCCAGGCTGCAGGCAGCTGGCCCCGCCCCCATCGCTGTCACTTCTTGCCATCTGTAGCGCTGCCCCCCACCCCTGACACCAGTCGCCTCCCTCTGCAGGTGACAGGTATGAGGTGTGATGGCTTGGCTGGTCTGGGCTTCCCTCTGTGGGGTGATCACTGGCTGGCTAAACACCTGCCACAGAGTCACTGGCCGGTGGCCTGGGCCTCCCTCTTTCTTTCTTTCTTTTTATTTTTTTTAAGTAAGAGTAATGTTTACTGAGCAATACAGAACTGAGTAGTATGAAGGGTTTACCAGGTTGGAAATGCACGGCACCCTGCCCCTGCCACCCCTAGCACCCAGAAACTACAGTACTTAGAACTTAAACGCAACGGTGATAACTGCTGAATATTTGTTCATAACAAACCATAGCATATTTATACTATATCACAATGAGTGATTATATAAATCCATTGATATATTGCTTGTATAAAATCTTTTATTTTTTGTAAAAACCATTTTTAAAAAAGTATAAAAAACATGTGCAGCTAAAAGCCCTGCTTAGACAGCCAGTCTGTAAATATTCAGTGAGTATGTGGAAGGGTGCCCATGCCTTGTGCCCACAGCAACTCCAGCAGGGCCGGCGAAGGTGCACCCTAGCTGCCACTTCCAGCAGGACTGAGCTGGACCATGGTGGGTGGGTACAGCAGGAACTAGCACTGTGACCTTCTCCAGCCTTGCATCAGGATCAGGGTCAGGGTCAGGTTCAGGGCTGGGGACAGGTAGATTGCAGTTTCACTGTGAGTTCCATACTCAGCCTAATTTTGGTTGCAACTCATGGCTTTTCCTGGCTGCTCCGAGGTCCTTTGGGTGGATGCCCTGGCGGAGAGGCTGGAGAAGTGCCCACAACTGTTTGGTGAGGCATCTCTTATGCCCAGAGTCTTTGTCCTGCCTCCTTCAAGCCTGGCCCAGGCAGAACAGGCCCCCCTCAGGGTGACTTTGGTCTCAGTGCTTGGTCCTGGGTTTCATCAGCCTGGGTTTCTTCCCATGGTGTGGCTGATCTGAGTTTCACAAAAATGCCTGGCCGATGCTGGCTGTGCTCAACCTCATTGAAGGATTTTTCATGCAGCAAGAAAGAGCCCTCTGGGACCCTGCTCCTCCTCGTTCTCTTTATCTCCTTCTCCTCCTCTTCCTCCTCCCAGCCCATGGTCACTTCTTTCCCAACTGCTCCAGCAGTGGGTTGCCTTTTGAGCTGGGGGTCTTAAGGCTGTTGGTCCTGATGATGCAGGTGGGGCAATGCCAGTTGAGCATCAGGATGAGCTGCTGCCACTCCTGCTTCAGCTCCTCCATCTGGGTTTTCAGCTCCCCATTCATGAGCTCCAGACACTCAGATTCCTGCTGCAGAAACTCCTTCTACACTTTTTCCTCGTTCTGGCATGGGGCTGGCACCACTTTGTTCTTTATCCAGCGCCTTTCCCTCTGCTCCTCTTCCTCATCTAGTTCACTT
This sequence comes from Corynorhinus townsendii, assembly GCA_026230045.1. NCBI lineage: Eukaryota > Metazoa > Chordata > Mammalia > Chiroptera > Vespertilionidae > Corynorhinus > Corynorhinus townsendii. The sequence continues at coordinate 107,830,751 of JAPDVU010000004.1, read as the reverse complement.
TTCACAGGTTGAGGGCTCTTGCCCAGTTTCACCTCTAGGAAGTGCAAAGGGGAGGTCATGGCCTCAATGTTGTGGATGTCAGCACATTTCAGCTCCTCTGCAGTCAGGGTTGAGCTGAGGAGTCCGGTCAGGGGGCTGAACCCTGGCAGAGAGCCCACACTCATGGAAGCATCTGGGATCTGCCCAGGCATGAAAGCAAGAGGAGTGGCAGAAGCCGGGTGGAAAGGCTGTGACCCTGGGGCCTGGGCCAGGCTGCAGGTGTCATGCTTCCTCAGGAGCCTCCATGGCACCAGTCTCACTCTGCAGCATCCACCCTCCCACCCACCAGTGCTTCCCATAGCAGCTGCCCAGCATCTCTCCAGCAGGCTGTGGCCTGGGTCTCCCTCTTTTGAGGCGATCGATTGTGGGGCTCCACCTGCCTGCCTGCCTCATTGCCCCGAACCATTTGCCTGCTTACCCGATCACTCCCAACCACTAGCCTGCCTACCTGATTATCTCCAGCTGCTAGCCTGCCTGCCTGATCGCCCCTAATCGCTTGCTGGGGCCGGGTCCAGCCTGGCAGGAGCCATGGTGGTTCTGGCCTCTGGTTGTTCTGGTTTCTGGGCTTTTATTTTATAAGATAATGAACTTTCAGAAAGAGAAATAAAAAAGCAATTCCATTTATCATTGCAACAAAAAATTAAGATAGTTAAGAATAAAGTTAACCAAGGAGGTAAAAGACCTATACTCAGAATACTAGAGGGCATTGAAAAAGGAGATATAAACAAGTGGAAGAATATACTGTATTCATGGATTTGTAGACTTAACCTCATTAACATGTTAATCCTACCCAAAGCAATCTATAGATTCAATTACATTTCTATTAAAATACTATTGGCATATTTCACAGATCTGGAACAAACACTTTAAACACTTATACAGAACCCAAAAAGATCCTGAATAGCTGAAGAACTATTGAGAAAAAAGAAAAAAAGTTGGAGGGATAATAATAATAATAGGTATCAAGTTATACTACAAAGCCACTGTACTCAAAACAGCTTTGTATTGGAACAAGAACAGGCATATAGATCAATTGAACAGAGCAGAGAATCCAGAAATTGACCCAAGGCATTACACGCAATTAATATTTGACAAAAGATGCAAGAGCCTACAATGGAGTAAAGACTATTCAATAAATGGTGTTGGGAAAATTGGATAGTTACATGCAAAAAAAAAAAAATGAAACTAGATAACCAAAAATAACCAAATGGATAAAAGACTTAAATATAATTCATGAAACCATAAAAATCTTTTAAGAAACCATAGGCAGCAAAATTTCAGACATCTCTCATAGCAATATGTTTATGGATACATCTCCTAGGGAAAAGGAAACTAAGGAGAAAATTAACAAATGGGACTACATTGAAATAAAACGATTCTTCACAGCAAAAGAAACCATCAACAAAATGAAAATAGAGCCTACTGCATAGGAGAACATATTTGCCAATTATACATCTGATAAAAACTTAATTTTCAAAAAATATAGGGAACTCCTTCAACTTAACAAGAGGAAGACAAACAAGTCTATTAAAAATTGACGAGGAATCTAAATAAACATTTCTGCAAAGTAGACATACATATGGCCAAGGGACATATGAAAAAATGCTCGAAGGCACTCATCATCAGAGAGATGTAAATTAAAACTACCATTTGACTCGCTGATCTCACTTCTAGAATTATAGACTAAGAAACCCCAAACACCAATCAAAAAGAATGTATGCATCCCTCTATTCATAACAGTGCAATTTACAATAGCTAAGATATGGGAACAGCCCCAGTGCCCATCAGTAGATGAGGGGGTAAAAAAAGCTGTGGTACATTTACACAATAGAAAACTATGTGGCTGTAAAAAAGAAGGTACTCTTATCATTTGCAACAGCATGGATGGACCTGGAGAGTATTATGCTAAGGGAAATAAGCCAGTCAGAGAAAGAAAAGTATCACATGATCTCTCTGATATGTGGAATCTAAGGAACAAAATTAACTAATGAGCATAGATTTAGAGACATAGAAGCATGGAATAGACTGATGACTTTCAGAGTGAAGGGGGGGCTTGGAAGGGTGGGAGTGGAATGATTAACCCTGGAATTTATATGCATATATACATAGCCCATAGACACAGAAATAGTGTAATGAAAGCCTGGGTGCAAGGAGAAGGGGTCAATGAGAATAAAAAACTAAGGGGACATCTGTAACACTTTCAAGAATAAAGTCTTATTTACAAAAAAAGATTGAAATTTCAGTAACATAAAAACTAATACAGAAAAAAATAAGAACAAAAAACCCCCACCCACATTATACAATCACTAACAAACATCCCAGGATATACCAATTTACATGGAAACTTTCTTCTTCCAGAATCACACTCTCTCCCACTGCACCAGGGAAGTTGACAGACACTGTGCCTGGTAATCCATAACCCAAAACATTGAATATAACTTTGGAAATTTCAGAGAGAGATTGGACACATTGGGGGAAAATGTTTCAACTTGAAAAGAAGAAGAATCCACCGAATTAGGAGAAATATTTCTATCTTTTTAAAGGCTCTACTGGCTCTACCCAGTCTGAGCTTCCTGGCTCAGTGTTTCAGAGGGTGCAAACACTTAATTCTCACAGTTAAAGCAAAAGCATCAACTCAAACAGCTTCTCTGCAGAAAACATAAGAAATCAACTTTTTTTTTTTAAAAGAAGGTGACCCTGGATGACAAGTGGCCCTGAGCACTAGAGTTGTGGGGCAGTAGGTCCAGGGAGTGTGAAGAGTGTAGGTTCTGGTCTGAGGAGCCACAAAGTTCTGTGCCAGCAGCACAGTGGTGGGGGGTGCTTTCAGGGGGCAGTGGCAGAGAGTAGGGAGGGGAGTCAGGAGTGTTATTAGCACAATGTCACATGTCTCATATTGAACAGGAGACATTTGTGCTGCCTGGTGCACTTTCATGCATTTGCTGTTGTGATAGACACTGAGGGCTGCCTGACAAGCCTTCCTTTTCCCTGGATAAGAATTGAGTGTCCCCAAGGCAGGTCTTTAGAGCTCGAAGGCAATTTAGAGACTGGCTTGTCTAACACCCTCTTTTAACTGAAAAAGAAGCAGGATCCCAGAGAGTGTGGTGACTCTAGGGTTGCCCATATCACTGAGGTCAGAGGAAATCTGGACTGCTGTTTGTTGAACCCTCTCCATCATTTAGCAGAGCGAAGCTGTGACCCCAATATTGTGACATGTGAGGTGCGGAGGGGGTGTCCTGGGGAGAGGATTGGCTATTCTGCAGGAACAAGGTATGTGGAACCCTTCTGTTAATGCCCCTACTTACAAGCTTCCTAAAAGTGTTCTATTCTGGAAAGAGTGTGGACTCTGCTCCCTGCCCTCTCTTGATCTAGCTCTGATTAAATGGGTTTTAGGATCCCGGGCCTGAGAAGAAACCGAGAAGAGGCTGTTGTGTGCAGTGTTTAGGAGGGAAGGTGGTAGTCAGACAGAGTTTGAATCAGATCCCTGTTCTGCCCAATGTTTATTAATGCCACAACTTTGGACAATTATAGCAGCAGTTTTGAGCCACATCGAATCCTTATTTTAAAAGTTACAATAACAAAATTAGCTTTCTTGCAGGATATCATAAACATTGTTCTGAACTCTGTATCTGGTAGATTGATTGCCTCCATTTCATTTAGTTCTTCCTCTGGGGATTTCTCCTGTTCTTTCTTGTGATGTTTCTTTGTCTCCCATTTGCCTGCCTCTCTGTATTTGTGTCTCTGTATTAGGTATACCTGCTATGTTTCCCAGGCCTGGTAGTGTGCCCTTACATGGTAGGTGTCTTGTGGGGCTCAGCAGCACAATTTCCCTGATCATCTCCATAGTGTAGGAATGTTCCCTGTGTGGAATATGCGAGCCCCCCTGTTGTAGTTGAGTCTTCATTGCTGTTGGCCCATACTTGGGTGTGACTGACCCTCAGGTTACCTGATTATGAGGATTAACCCCAACTACAGTGTATGAGCTGTTGTGAGGAGGCTGGCACCAGGAGACAGATTTTGCCCAGCAATGCCTGGTCCCTGCCGAGTTCTCCTTTGGTTGTGTTGTTTGTGGAGCTAATGGGATCATGACCTGATGTGGTGATTTGGCTATGAGGTTTGTTGGTTCTTGGGTTCTGGTGCAGGTCAATGTCAGGTACTGCCCGTGACCAACCCTGGGCTATCTGTTTGGAGCTAAAAGAGATACACAGTTTGCGGCTGCCTCTGCTGAGCCTGAGTGTGTATTGAAGGAGTCAAATTGTGCACCAAGACTGACCTACACAAGCACAGAAACCATGGGCAGCTCAACATAAGGAAGAAAGTTCTTTTATATGGAAAGGTAGGCAGGTCTTTTACATGAGCATGTTTGTACAGCTCCTCCCCTCACTTTCTCATTCCTCCTCTTCTTTAATATCCATGCTTAGCATTGCCTTCAATGTTAGCGTAGGGAGCAGGACTCAGATATTCCAGGTAAATGAATATGGGTATTTATGTGTGTGTTGGGGGAGAAGCATGGAGATGTGCTATTTGGACTTATATCTGAAACTTCTGGCAAGTTTGCTTTCAGCATAGATTTCTCTTGCTTTCTGTTTCTTATTTCTGCTGATGTTAGGCTATAACCTTCTTTAAAGGCTGAGCCTTACAAATTAGTACATTTCTTGGGATTTATGCTCAGAGGATATTTGTACAAATAATGATTCATTTCACCATTTTTATAATTTATAAATAAACTTGAAGCTTTCAGGGATAGCCTTGGGTGAGCAGACAGAATTAGCTCCGAGGGCAGCTGGTGGGTGAAGAGAACTGGGAAGTGTGAGAAACACAGCTCAGCATGCTATTCCTCTGAACACCCATCACCAACATCAACTTTGTGGCCAAAGCTGAGTTGTAAAAATTCTGTGATTTCTCTTCCCAGTTTACAAGAAGCTGTTTCCTACTCCCTATTCTTAAGAGATAAAGACATAACTCTTCTATCAACATCAGTGTCTGTTTCCTAACAGTATTTCAAGTGTGTATTTGATGGCTTCCTATGAAATGAGCCTGTCCTTAACAATAGCATTTCCAGCCTGTTGCAGTGAAAGTCCGCTCCAATATGAATTCTTAAAATGGCTTTCCCATTGCCAGATGTTTGTTGGTAGCAAGGAGACAAAATATGTAAAATGTAATAGCATGTTTGTATGACTGTAACATTGGTGAATAAAAAAAAAGCATACTATTTTTCACAGATGTAGACAGGAAAGAAATATCAGAGAGGAAAGAAGAATCAGAGATATTTGTGATAAATTTATTTATTAACAAATATTCCTTGAGTATCATTCTTTGTCCAGTATTGTGCTTGTCCTCAGATAACCAGGGAAATACAAGATACAGATGGTCCTATCACCCTTACAAACTTACAGTCTAAAGGGGCAGAGTAAAAAGAGCAGACAAATAACTTCTTATTTTTCGATTATAATCTTGAGGAACACGATTAGAACAATTAGCAACTGGAGCACAGCACAGCTCTATTGTTGGTGGTGATGATTTTGGCTGAAGGGGCATTGAAGAAAAAAATAAAATTTTAAGTTTAAAAAAGCACATAAATAGACACTTTTCCAAAGAGGACATTCAGAAAGCCAAGAGACACATAAAAACATGCTCAAAGTCACTAATCATCTGAGAGATGCAAATCAAAACAACAATGAGGCACCACCTCACACCTGTCAGAATGGCTATCATCAGCAAATAAACAAATGACAAGTGCTGGAGAGGATGCGGAGGAAAAGGAATCCTCCTTTATTGCTGGTGGGAATGCAGACTGGTTCAGCCCCTATGGAAAACAGTATGGCGTTTCCTCAAAAAATTAAAAATGGAACTGCCATTTGACCCAGTGATCTCACGTTTAGGAATATATTCCAAGAAAACAGAAACACCAATCAGAAAGGATATATGCACCCCTATGTTCATAGCAGCACAATTTACCGTAGCTAAGATTTGGAAACAGCCTCAATGCCCATCAGCAGACGAATGGATTAGAAAACTGTGGTACATCTACACAATGGAATACTATGCTGCTATAAAAAAGGGGGTATTCTTACCATTTGCAACAGCATGGATGGAACCGGACAGTATTATGCTAAGTGGAAAAAGCCAGTCAATGAAAGATAAATACCACATAATCTCACTCATTTATGGATAATAAAGAACATTACAAACTGTTGAACAAAAATAGAGGCAAAGAAACATTGAACAGACTGTCAAACTACAGGGGGAAGGTAGGGGAAGGTGTGTGTGTGTAGTGGGGGGTAAGAGATCAACCGAAAGAGTTGTATGCATGCATATAAGTACAACCATTAGATACACGACACTGCAAGTGTGTGAGGGTAAGTGTCCGGGCGGGGTAGGAAACGTGGGGGGGGGGGAGGTTAATGGGAGGGGGAAAGGAGACATATGTACTACTATTTGTAGTACCTTAAACAATAAATAAATTAATTTTTAAAAAGCATCTGATTATAGAGTAGAAAAGGAATAAGGTGTGATGATAGGTTAGGAGCCTATCACATGGCAAACAAATAACTGTGGCTTGGATTAACATGAATGTGGGGAGAATGAAGGTTTTGGAAGTAGAATCCATAGAACTTGGTGGTGGACTGAGGAGCACGTGAGGAAAGAGCAGATGGAGATGACCTCAAGATTCTAGAGAATCATTTTTGTAATCTGGATGGCAGGACAAAGTTGGGGCAGAAGAAGTCAAGGGTTACATTATGGCTGAGTTCTGTTGAGATGCCCATGAATATGGCAATGGAGAAGTTAAATGAGATATTAAATTTCAGAAATCAGAGGAGGGTCTAGGCTACCAAGTATGTACAAATAACATTCATAGCAATAATTACTGAATAGCTGCGGGAAGGGTGCCCATATTGGGAGCGGAGGAAGCAGTTGAAACATTTATGTTTGTGTAGAGAAAAAGCAACAAGTGAAAACGAAATTGATAATGGGAAGTTGAGGAGAAGTGTTAGAAGAGAGAGAAGAGGAAATCAAGCAGCAAGTTTATGGAAAAGAAAAACTATGGGTTGCGTGTGGTTTGGGTTTGCATTTACTCTCCATTTCCCTGAAATGAGATGTTTCTTATCTATAGGAATTCAAAGTACCATGGCAGCTCAATTCCACAATATGTATTTCAACTTCAGTGAACCCAAGACCAGACATGGTGAGAGGGTGCTCAGGTTCACCATGCCAGGCTGGATGGATGGGACCTGGCAGAGGGTTCGCCTGTCATGCCTGCCAGTCCCCATATGAGCCAGAGCAAAATAGTTCCAACCCCATTTCTTATTTTATCTTTATTGACTCAGCTCTTTCTTTTCTCTCAATCCTCTGCACTGTTTCCTCATGACATAGCATAACCTCTAAGAGGAAGAGAAGTTAAAGTATCCTGATTGATCCCAGGATGATGAGGTTTCTGATTTTCTACTTCCTACAATGTGGACACATCATAAGGGCCAGTTGTTGCCTCTCTGGTTGTTTCTATGCCACTCCCTTCAGCCTGAGAGAGGACTGGGAAGGAGGAATGTGAGAAGAATTGATTCTTCATTCAGATCCCTAATTTCCCTACTCTTGTGGGCCTCACTATAACCAACAAGTTCAATAGCCCAGGTCACTTAGTTTCTCACTTAATCTTACATTAATTCTCTTAGCTATAGAATTTGACTATATTGGTGGAACTTTTACTGTTTTGCCAACTACACTATATTTTAGTTTCCTAAAAGCTCAACTATTTCTTTGTCTCTCAATATGCTAGGTCAGTGGGGCAGTTCTTGGGTCTTGGCCAACTGGGCTCCTCTCATCCAGACTCACTCATGCGCTGTGGTAAGCTGGTGGTTCAGTACACAACTGGATACTGTTTTTTTAGATTAAATTTATGGGGGTGACATTATATGTTTTAAGTGTAGAATTATATGGCATGTCTTCTGTATATTTTATTCTGTGCTCACCACCTAAAACCTTGTTTCAAAATCAATTGGAAAAATATTCTTGGGTGAGGAATAAAAAATAAATAAAAAAGAGAAAAGTGTGAAGAAAAATTAAAAAGCTGAAGAATACACTGGAGTTGGCAAGAAAAAGGCAGAAATGGACAGGGAATTTGAAGAAAGGAATTATAGCTGTGTTTGTTTTGAGGCAGCAAAATGCCAGAGATGAAGTTAAGAGACAGAATGGAAAACTTGACTTAATCTTGAGAGTTTTGGGGATTGCTTTCTTGTTTTTCCATTTCTGTTCAAGGGAGATCAAGCTAATGAAAATCTGCCTGTATTTTCTGTGTATTTTCAGGCACCCCTTGTGTATTTTTATTCCCCAAAGTCAGAGCTCTGTTTCTGTCTCTCAGGCTCTCAGACTGAAGAGTACAGTTTGGTGTTGGCAATTAGTGATGTTTGATTGATTTAAAGTGTGTGGGGGGGGCACATTCTCAATTTGTGAAAGTCCAAAGCAGTAAGTATGGATGATCCTGATCTTCTGAACTCTTTCTCAGAGACAGGAGAAAAATAATTCAGGAGACCAAAAGATAATTATCCTAAGCTTGCTTTATTTCTCTATAGTAAATGTTTCTCCCCTAGATTCTTTCTAGATTGGCAGATAATCTCCACCTGTAGCTTCTACCTTTTACTTTTGCCTTAAAGCCACAGTGATTTTTACCCAGGTGGTTAGATAAATTAATTATTTACATTAGCTGATATATACCTAGATATGCATATAGAATTCTTTTGAGATGAACATAAATTTGTTGAATTACATTTTTATAGAACTCAAATTGTTCCTTATCATGTATTCACTGTAGAACAAAGAATTGTCTGGAAAACAGATCTCTCAGTACACAACTAAGTGAAATTCCAGAAAGAGCAAAAGAAGAGATTCAACAGATAAGAGAGTAATGTTTGGCATATTCAGATGTTTCTGCAGCAACTGTTTGAACAACATCAACATAACTACTTTGCTGAACCACTAGTTCTCTCCCTTTTTTGTGTAAAACTAACTGTTGCCACCACACCTCCATCACCCCACACCTTAATTACTTACTGCTAGGTAGGTGATCTGCACACTGCTGTCCCCCTCACCCCCACTGATATGAATTGTTACCTTATTGTCACTATCATAAAACTTTTCTATTCTATCATACTTGTGCTAAACTTAAATCTGTTTCTACCTTAGGAAACACCACTAATACAGGATGTTTTTCAGTTTTGGGTGGAATTTCAAGATGACTTTGGAGCTTGGTTTGGTGTACCCCCTATAAAGTCTCTCCTCCTTTCCCCCTGAAATTTTGAATCATGTCCTTAACTCCTCTGCCCATCAGAGACCACATTATCTTTTTACTAGTATTCATTCTTTATGCGTTGATAGAAATTATGTATAAACAAGGTTCCTGAGAACTTTGAGAGTTTCCTCGTTAAAAACAATTTCTTTAATATACTAGTAAGAACAGCAATTCTTGAAGTGTATCCTCTTTCTACTGGGTATTCCAACTCTAACAATTTCTAGAATTTCCAAATTATATTGCCATGTTCTACCAGCATGTCCGGGTGGCCATTTATACCACTGTCTTATACTTTGACATCTTGAAGTTATCTTCTACATACCCCACACCATTTTGCCCGCAATAGGACATATACCTTCCCTTTTCTTCCCCCAAACACAAATGAGTTTAGCTTATACATTTAATAAAACTTAGGAAAGGCTCAAGAATGAGAGAGGCCCCACATAAAGAAGCTCATGATTGTTTCAGAAATACTCAAAAGTTTGCTTTCACTCTGCAGAATATGGGGTTCACTGTGCCTACTGTTTTCATGACAGATTTTTAGAAAAAATTCTGATGTTGGAATTTAACATCTTGTTGTATCCCAACCTTCTAGAAGCATATACTTAACCAAAAAGTCACACATACCTTGCAAGACAAATGTAAGTACAGGTGCAATATGGAAATAAAAGCTTGTAACTGCTATGTGTTTACTTTCTGTATAAATGCATTCAATTATTCTTTATTGCATTCAAGTTAATGCTGTCGATGAGACTAGGTAAAAGGTTCTGCTCTTAATAACCAGTGAAGAGATGAGAAGACCATGTGAAGTGTCCTGAGAGCTATGATGCCCATTTGACTCCCAGAGCAGAAGAAAGAACAAAGGTCCTTGATAAATACTACGCATTCCATTTAATATAATAGAAAAATGAGGCACAATCCCTTCTCTGAAGAATGTTTGGAGTTTATACTATTCATTCATTCATTCACAGTCAGTGATTGAACTTGATTCAAGATTTTATACCAGACAATGAGAATCTAGAGCAGTGGTTCTCAACCTTCCTAGTACCGCGACCCTTTAATACAGTTCCTCATGTTGTGGTGACCCCCAAACATAAAATTATTTTCATTGCTACTTCATAACTGTAATTTTGCTACTGTTATGAATCATTATGTAAATATCTGTGTTTTCCGATGGTCTTAGGCAACCCCTTTGAAAGGGTTGCCACCCACAGGTTTAGAACCGCTGCTGTAGAGCCTAAGACCATCAGAAAACACAGATATTTACATTATGATTCATTAACAGTAGCAAAATTACAGTTACAAAGTAGCAACGAAAATAGTTTCATGGTTGGGGGTAACCACAACATGAGGAACCGTAATAAAGGGTCACGGCATTAGGAAGGTTGAGAATCACTGATCTAGAGAAAGTAAAACAAAGTCCCTTTGAGACTGGCTTCCTTCACTTAGCATAATGATTTTGAGAATCATTAAAGTTTCTCATATCAATAGCTGTCCTCTTTTATGAATGGGTAGTATTTCACCTTTTCGATATATCAAAATTTTTTTCACCACTTTTTCATTTATTTTTATGTCCCTAGTTGGTTTCTATTTTCTAATGGCATTGGCTAAATAGGTGGGTATGCCTTCAGTGTTTCCCAGTTAAGTAAGTGGAGTACCGAATAACAGAAGTATAGTGTGTGTGTGTGTATGTGTGTGTGTGCATGAATTTGTGCATGGGTGGGGTCTGGCCAGCCTGGCCAGGGGGAGGGGATATGGGCAGTTGGCCGGCCTGCCTGCTAGTCGAACTGCTGGTCCAGGGGACAATTTGCATATTAGCCTTTTATTATATAGGCAATACACAGAATGGCCAGATTATTATGCATCCAGAGATCATAATAATATGGCCACTCAGTGTATATTTTTAGAGTATATGTTCTATATCTGAGAAATATGCCATTGGTATTTTAATAGGGATTGCATTGAATCTGTAAATTGCTTTTACTAGTATGTCCATTTTAATGATGTTGTGTCTACCAATCCATGAGCACGGTATATTCTCCCCTTGTTTATATCTTCCTCTATCACTTTTTTTTCCCAGTGTTTTATAGATTTATGAGTACAGGTCTTTTATCTCCTTGAAAAAGTTTATTCCTAAGTTATTTTGTTTTGCTGCAATATTAAATGGCATTGTTATTTTAGTTTCTCTTTTTGAGAATTCATTATTGGTGTATAAAAATGCCATCATATAAGCTTAACCAATGGACACGGACAACAGGTGGGTGAGGGCATCAGTGGGGTGGTGGGGGGTGGCAATAAAATTGCATTATAAAGTATATTTACATGTTAAACACTGTTATATTAATAAACTTTAAATGAAAAAAAAATAAAAGTGAAAAAAATAAAAAAATAGAATTGTGAAAACATTAAAAAAAAGCCATTTATTTCTGGGTGTTAATTTTGTATACTGCCACTTTGCCAAAATCATTTATAGAATCTAATAGTTTTTTTGTGGAGTGTTTAGGCTTTATAAGTACAACTAGAGGCCAGTGCATGAAATTCGTGCACGTGGGTCCCCTCAGCCCAGCCTGTACCCTCTCCAATCCGGGACCCCTCGGGGGATGTCCAACTGCCGGTTTAGGCCTGGGCTAAACCAGCAGTCAGATATCCCTCTCACAATCCTGGACCACTGGCTCCTAATCACTCCTCTGCCTGCCTGCCTGGGTTCCCCTAACTGCACTCTCCAGCCGGCCTAATAGCCCCTCATTGCCTCTGCGTGCAACCTGATTGCCCCTAACTGCCCTGCCCCCGGTGGCCTGTTTGCCCCTAACTGCCCCCTGCTTCCAGGCAGGTTGCCCCTAGCTGCCCCCCCCCACTGCCAGCCTAGTCACCCTTAACTTCTCCCCGCTCTGCCAGTCCCCCCCCACCAGTCTGGTTGCCCCACACAGTTTGCGGTTCAGTCTTTCGGTCGTCCCTCACTAACCCCCTTGCCAGCCTGGTTGTAGGCAGCCATCTTGTGAGGGTGTGAGGGTTAATTTGAATATTACCTCTTTATTATATAGGATATCATGTTATCTGTGAGCAATGACAATTTTACTTCTTCCTTTCCAATTTGGGTGCCTTTTATTTTTTTCTTCTTGTCTGATTGCTGTGGCTTAGGACTTCTATTACTATATTGAATAAAAGTCATGAAAGTGGACATCCCTGTCTTTTCCTATTCTTAGGGAAGTGGTTTTAGTTTTTGTCCACTAAGTATGATATTATCTATAGGTTTGTCATACATGACCTTTATTGTGTTGAGATATGATCCCTCTATTCCCAATATGCTCAGAGTTTTTATCAAAAATTGGTGTTGGATTCAAACACTGTTTCTAAAGATGTTTTATCTAAAACAGTGATTCATTTTTTAAAAGGCTTTTAAAAATAATCTATGTGAATAATCTTATGATTTTTTTCTCCTTAAGCCTATTAATAAGTGAATGACAGTAGTACATTTCCTAATATTGAACCAGTTTTTCATTCCTGATTAGAGTTTCACATCATCACAATGCATCACATTCTTCATGTGGTTTTGGAGTCTATTTGCTAATATTTTATTTAGTACTTTTTGAGATATTGGTCTATATATTTATTGTTTTACACTGTCATTTTCTGTGCTCTGGAACAAGAGCATTGCAACTATCTGAACTTTTGAAAAAAAATTTCTTTATTGATTAAAGTATTACACATGTGCCCTTATCCCCCCATTTTTCCCGCTCCTCCACAGACACACACTCATACCCTGAACTTTGAAAGCTTACAATTTCCCAGAACACTGTCTGGCCCTGGTGCATAGTTAGTGGTATGGCTCCTTAATAGCTTTCTCTATTTTCTCCAGGAAAATTGTTTTGTTTCAACATTATCTCTCTAATGGAGATGATTTCCATAATGTGTATTTCCTGAGGAAAGTATTTATTTGCAGAGTTTTTAAAATGTTATTTTTATTCTTCAATTATTATTTCAATTATTATTTCCTGTTGTCATTTTTGAAATTTTATGTGGCCCTTTCTCTCTTAGACATTTTTATTTGGTAATTTGTATATTTTATTTCTTTTAATGAAGCAGGTTTTTTTCACTGATTAATTAGGTCTAAGTTACTTTTATTCATTCTCTACTCCATTATTTTTTGTCTTCAATACTTGTGCTTTCTTTTGGTTTACATTATTGTGATTTTTCTGGTTTTGTTGAATTGAGAATTTAATTTATTTTTATTCTTTAATTTATTTTTGGAAAAAGTCTTTCATACCAACGATTTTCCTTTGACCACTTCTTTAAATGATTTCTATAGCTGCTGACATTCAGTATTTCATTATTGTGATCCTTAAGAAAGTAGTCTCAGTTTTTATTTTTTTTTCTCAACAGGAATTATTTAGTAGAGGTATTTTAATTTCCAAATGGGAGAACATTTTTTTCTCAAGTTACTTCTGGTATTATGCATTGTGGTCAAAAGTGCTTTTATAGTATTTTTACTTTTTGGAACTTACTGTTGTTTGATAATGTTTATTATTTTGATCAGTTTTTGTGAATGATCTATGTGTGTCTGCAAAACAAGGGTGTATTCTCTATTATTTCAAAGTGCGTATATTTTCTATATATACATGCAATTTATTTACTATATTGAGAACAAATTTTTAGTCACACCTTTGAATTGGATGAAGATTTCTAGAACTCTAAGGAAAAGCTGGATTCATGGAAATACTGAGGAATAATGAGAATAAAGAAGAATTGATATGGGACTGACTTGAGAAAATTATTATTTTTATGACTTTGTTCAAAATATTGCTGACTTTTAAATTTTTTTTTCTCTCCAGATATAAGGAAACTGAGGATTTTTAAAGAGCATTTTGGTAAACTATACATTGACAAGTAACATTAAATAATTTATATTTTTCTCCCTATTTTATACCTCCAGAGTTTGAAAGTTTAATGCATGAGTATAATGATTTTCATGGTAATATGTTTGCTTACATGAATTCAATTAAGAATTTCTTCTCTTTATAACAGGACACAATTGGAAACTAGTTTCATTAACCAAGGTTTTGACTGTAATGTCATGTTTGAGAGAGACATGCCTAGACCCTGGATGTCACCAGAAAGCTTTAAGGAATTATGATTGACTTTGGAATCCAATAAAAGCCCTTAAGAAAAGTAGCCTGGTACTTTGCTTATTTATATGGTTCAAAGAAATCTTTCCAGTTTAGGAACAAAGGTTGCTCTCTTGGGAGATGGCAAAGAAAGAACATCAAGACATTTCTGGGATCTCAAGAACTTGAAGAACTTACCCAAAACCATAAGTGCTGCAGGCAAAATCTAATGGACACTATGTGGCTGGATTCTTCACACAGAGAGGCTAATTAAAGTTCAGTCTGGAAATTCCTTATAAGATTCCATCAAAGCAGGTTTAAGAAAGCTTATATTCTTAATTGCTATTTTGTTGAGTTTATGCAAGTAATCAAGCCAAATTGAAAGTGGACCTAATTTGGCTATCCTTGATATAAATGAGGACAATGATAGTGAGGAAATTGGTTTCAATAGAATCTATAGTATGCAGATGTGAATATTGGACCCTACTTTATTTAATTGTTTTAAAGTTTTATTTTTCACCTATAAACTAGGTAGGATCCTGGGTATTTCTAGTTTTAAAAATATATATATTGTGGCTACACTCCTCTGAACTAATGTTTCATTTTTATCCAATCTTTAGACATAAAATCATTGACAGCTAAACTTTTTTTCTGAGCTTTGCTATTGCAAATTTCAGCTAAAGGATATACATAAACTTAAGAAATCACCACAACAGCTTAAACAATCTTGTAACTGACATTGTGCAAACCATGCAGAATTTACCTGAGCACCTAATGACATTACCAGAGACATTCAAACTGCAGATAAGGAGCATCTATCAGATAGTTATTGCTTGCTTTCATTGCAGCAAACGGAACCTTGAGTATTACATCTAGAAATTTTCTTGATTGACAGCCTTCCAGATTTAAAAGCTGGTTTATAATTTGCTCTAATAATTAAACTTTGTTTCTTTCTTCTGTTCTCATAGACATACCCCTTATTAAATACCTGATTGCTTGCTTATACACTATAGGCCTCACATTGTTAGTCCATCCTTATCATTGCCTCTTGGAATGAGACTCAGCAATTTAACTGACTTATAGTCAAGACTGAATGATTTGATCAATGAAAGGGAGTGGGGTGGGGGGCAATGGGAAGATATGAACACATGTAATACCTTAATCAATAAAAAAATTGAAAGGTGCAATATACCAACTTAGGTTCTAGGATGTAAAATTGCTTTATATAAAATTTAAAGTCAGGACCAAGATTCTTTTTTAAAAATATATTTTTATTGATTTCAGAGGAAAGGGAGAGGAAGAGAGATAGAAAAATCAATGATGAGAGATAATCATTGATTGGCTGCCTCCTGCACGCCACCTACTGGTGATCAAGCCACAGCCCAAGCATGTTCCCTTGGCTGGAATCGAACCTGGCACCCTTTAGTCCGCAGGCTGATGCACTAGCCATTGAGCCAAACCAGCAAGAGCAAGACTAGGATTCTGCCTCCTGTATGCTTCTTCTACTAATAAAATTAGAAGTTATATCTCACAAGTTTAGGCATTTCATGCTAAATTAATGCCCCAAAGCTTTGCTACAAATTAGTCATGGAATCTTCCATGGAAATGGAATAAAAAAATGACAGAGGAGAATTGTAAGTCACCCCACCATTCTTGTAACATTATTCTTGTAATGATGGCCTGTTAACTAATATGTGCCTGCAGATAAACAGCCTAGCTTAAGAATTCTAGGAACTTACTTTAAAGGAAACAGACTCTGACATTTAGAAGTGCCAGCTCTGGAATATTTTCTGACCATCTTAAATCAGTTGTCTGAAAAGACTCTGTTGGCCTGCACATAGTCCACTTAATGAATAACTTGCCTTTCATTTTGTTTGTTCTTTTGTGTATTTCCACCTTCTACTCTCTCCTTACAAAAATCCATGCCCAAGTCAAACTGTGGACATGGTCTTTTGGACAAGAGTCCACCATCTTCTCAAGCTGCTGTCCCTTGAGTAAACTGTCTTTCCTTACATCAATGCCTCTCTCTCGAGTATCGCCTTTTGAAATGAAAACAGCTGAACCTGCATTCAGTATCAATCCGTAATAGGCAATCCTAGATTATTATAAGTCTACTTTCCCTTCAGAATCCTGGAGGAAAGAAGGGTCTTTGGTTCCCTGGGAGTTGCTGGTAACATTTGTAAATGCCTTGAACACTAGCAAAGTGATTTTCTCTTTTTTTCATTAACTCCAGTGCAGTCACTCTCAATGTATGATTCCCAAGCAGAAGCAACACCTGGGAATTGTGAGAAATACAGAATCTCAGGCTCCATCCCCCTCCTCCTGAATCATAAACGGTGTATTTTAACAAGCCTCCCAGGTGGCTCTGATGTATGCCAGTGCTTCACAAAATACAAAGAAAAACCTGAGGAATCAGATTCTAACATTAAAAAGTTACTAATAGGATTTGGTCCAATATGACAGCTTTCTACTCTTGGGCACTTTCTTTAGAATGGATTGTCTATATTCTATCACTTGTTCAATTTGCGGAACAAGGCCCCAGTTTCATTCACTAGGCAAAAACATTTTATATAGAAGTCCATATCATAAGACATGGGGCCACCCCTCCTCTTAGAGTGGAAAGGAAGCAGAAGAACAGAGCAATCAGATGTGTATTCAAAACTTTTTCTCTCCAGGTTCAGGAAAACAAGAAATATATTAGATAATGGAGTTCTAGTCACTTCTGTTTCTGTGGTCTGGAAATTGCCCTCAAGGGAAAGCCTTTTAGATATGAATGTCACCTTATGCGGTTATTGCTTCAATAATGGGAACACCTTCAGTTTCTAGTTCTGGTTGCTCTTCATTGCTTTCCAGTATTTGATGCTTAAAAGTTTATCCAAAGATAATCAGTGGACTGTTTAGTCTAAGTTCCTCTGTTACTTTGAAATTGGACTCAGGCTATAAGGCTAAATTCTCTCTCTCTTTTTTTTATTGTTTTAAGTATTACAAATAGTAGTACATATGTCTCCTTTTTTTCCCCCCATTCATCTCCCCCCGACCTCCCCTACCCCCCAGGACATGCCTTCACCTGCCCACCCTCCCCCCCGCCCCAGTGTCTTATATCCATTGGTTGTGCTTATATGCATGCGTACAAATCCTTTGGTTGGTCTCTTACAGCCCCCTCGCCCAACCTCTCCTGTCTTCCCAATGTAGTTTGACAGTCTGTTCAATGCTTCTTTGCCTCTGTATCTTTTTCCCACCATTTCTTTCCTTTAAAAAGTTTTGCCTTTGCAGACTGGAAATAAACATATAATAACAAAACAAGACAAAACAAAAAAATGTTTGAGTCCCAATTTCAATGTCCAACAGTTCCTTATGTGTACATGTCAGCAGTGATATCTGGATGGTGGGCACATGGTGGCAATGCAGGTCCGACCCTCTCTGGTTTGGTCCTAGGTAACCTGCAGCGGTGCACAGCTGCTGACTGCTCGCGTGGCAAGGCGTTGTCAGCGTCTTCCATCTCTGGACTGTTTTTTCCTCTTGTCTTCGTGGTTGGAGTACTCCTGTCAATTCCTCTCTGTTGCAGGAATCCATCTGGTCTTGGGGTTGTTTTCTGAAAATATACAAATATATTCTCGACCACAAGTTGATAAAGGAATCTTTTCTCTAGAATTGATTTGGGATCCTTTTTATTTTTGTTCAAATGATTTTCCTTTGTCTTATTTAGACACCATGTGTGTTTTTAATGGCCGTCTTAGTTAATTGTACTGGACAAAAAGCTGTTCTTAAAGTAATAACTAAAATTTCTATTGGTAGTTCATCTCATGGTAAAATTCCTGAATATACAATGAACCTAAAGCAGTCATATGTGTGGGGAGAAAAAAATTTTTAAATTTAAAGTTATCAAGACTTCATTATAAAATTTACAAAAACCTCCATTAATAAAAAAAAGGGGGGGTAGTAGGGCAATATCATGTAAGGAAAAATATCCTATAAGTAAATTACATCTAGAAAATTTTTACTTTACCAAATTAAGTTTCATTTGCAATGCTAACAGCAAGGCTAAATTCTCTTGTCCTTTTCTCATGTGTGGAAAGAACAAGAGTTGAGAATTCTATGAGAGTTTGGTTGGGAGATTGTCAGATTTCACCATGGAAGTTAACGTGAGGTGGCTCTTAATGGAGGATGGAGCAAATTCCCCCAGGCTTCACATGGAGCTTGCTGCCAGTCATCTGCTTACTAACCATTTCCACCTTCTTCCTTCCTAACAAAACTATAATCTTGCTTTTAAAGGTGATGTGCCCCTGTGATATACAGTGTTTCTTGCAAGTGGGTTAATCTTAGGACCAAAAGAGATCAGCACAAGGTCTGTGGAGATTTCTCGGTTGGCTTTGCTTTTGTAATATAACTGTAATTCTGACTTCTTTATTGTTTCTGTCTTCTTTCTACCTGTAATTCAGACATGAGGCTTATGGTGAAGCAGCCATCATGCCACTTTGAGGACAAAAGTTACTTACAAAGAATTGTGGAGCAGGTAAGGGAGAAAATCCAGTCCTTTGGATAGTTATATCATCTTTGGACTTACCATTACAAACTTCTTGTTGAATCAAAATTGAATGCTTTGGCCTATCCAGTGTGGCTCAGTTGGTTGAGCATTGTCCCATGCACCAAGAGTTTGCCAGTTTGAATCCTGGTCAGGGCACTTGCCAGGGTTGTGGGCTCAGTCCCTAATGGGAGGCCTACAGGATGTCTCTCTTACCGATGTGTTCATCTCTTTCCCCCTCTCTGTGAAACCATAAAATCACATTTTTAAAAAATTGAACCATTTTTCCTTTTTCTTTTTTTAATCCTTACCCAAGGATTTTTTTCCCATTGATGTTTGGAGAAAGTGGAAGATGGGTAGGAAGGGAAACAGAGAGAAACATTGATGTGAGAGAAAGGTATCCATTGGTTTCCTCCCACACATGCACACACACCTACTTAGACCTGGGATAAAAGCTGCAACTCTGACCAGGAATCAAAACTTTCACCCTCCAGTCCATGGTCTGATGCTCTAAGCACTGAGACACACTGCCCAAGGTGAAGCGATTGTTTGTTAAGGCACTTTAGTGACGGTTCTGTAGAGGGCCCCCTGGGAATGCATATGGATATTCTTTAAATTGATGTCAGCTGAGTCTGAGATGACTGGCATGGCTGTTTCTCAGAAACAGCCTCCCCCAAGAAGGTGGAGACAGTTATCAGTAATGATTTCTTATCTTTATTCAGGTGCTGGGAATGAGGGAATGACCTTAGCCCACCCAGGCCTTGATATGTTAAACCCAATCCTAATACTGGGAATGAGAGAATGAATATGACCTGGGCACACCCAAACTCCTTTGATCCTAAGCTTTTCTGGGAAACCCCCCTTTGTATTTTGGAAATAAATAAATGTGCTGCGTGGCTCAGGGGGTCGTCGTCGGTCTCTCCAGCAGCAGAGGGAAGCGACCCACCCGGGACCCAGCTTTGAATCTATCTCTGTGTCGACTCTCTTTATTTCTATTTCTTAATCCCTGGTCGCCTCTACCAAGAACCAATTTCATCTCTTTCCGTGCTGGCCACCTGATGCTCAAGGTGACACTTTGGGACTGAAGGAGAGTCACCATAAGACAAGCCACAGAGCATTTAGAGGCAGCAAGAGCTGAGTTGTGGTGAAGTTAGCCAATGAACACCCCAGAGGGCACTGCTTGGACTGAGAAATTCACTCTGAGTCTCATCAGCTTGTGGCCTTCCTTTTCAGGGGCCAGGAGGACTTCAGAGACCTTACAGACAAGGAACATCACCCAAGGAGCAGAGAGACAGAGGTTGAGGTCTGAGAACCACATCTTCCTCCCAACTACAATGTCACAAGGCATGCATCTCACCAAGGGAGAGAAACACAGTGGTTGGGGGGAAGGCTCAATATGCCACCTAATTAGAGAGCCTGATCACTATCTAAAGGAACTCTTTAACAGATCACATTGGAAAGGTTTAAACAGGAATAAACATTTAGTTATATTATTTCTCAAGAAGTAATGGATCAGAGGCAAGAAAGATGTTAAAAATTGAAAAATTCCTTTTTTTTCTTTATATTCTAAATGTAGATTATTGTTTAATTTTGCAATATAGGTTGTTTCCACTGAATTCCAAGTTTTTCCACAATTTATTTAAAGCCTTAAGGGACTCATTTCCATAAGTTTTTTTGAGTTATTGTTCCTACAAAAGCGTGGTCTCAGCCCTGGTGCCATGGTTGTGGCCAGAAAAGTCTGGTAAAAGGGAAGTTACCTTGACATTCCAAAGCTAAGTTATAAAAAACGCAAATGGGCAATAAGCTCAATTAAAATAAAGACTGAGCTTCGTCAGGGACCATTCTGGACTATACATGACCTGCTTTGAATTAGAAAGTTTTAATTTTAGCCAATCCTATGTAGTTACTTTTGATCTCTGAGTTTGTAAGGCTTTCCATTATTAACAGAAACACATTCAAACCTGTAAAGAGTTTTTGTGAGTTTATTTGAGCCAAACTGTCAACAATTTCTGGGAAGCAGAATCTCAATGGACTGGGATAATGTTCCAAAGAATGGAGGTTTTTCCACTTATTTTCATACATTGCAATCAAAGGAGCAGATGTAGGTGGGTTACATGAAATCCATTGGTGATAGATTAGAGAGGTGGGAGAAAACAAAGCAGAGAAACCTCTGGGATTCTATAAAGGATAAAATGATAGACACACACGTCTTTTACTTAGGTGGCACCCAGGGAATTTGGTTATGACCTGAAGGATCCGACAAAAAGGAAATTTCAAGTTACCCTTACATTTCAATGATATGTCATCATAGATGCAAAAAGACAATAAGGCTAGTTAAGGTAAAGATTGACCTTGTCAGGGAAGATACTGGCCTACGAGGTGACTATCCACCATAACTGCTTATAGTTAAAGTTTTAATTTCAGATCACCCTTGGTGGTTACTTTAGATTTTTGAGTTTGCAAGACCGCCATGCAGGCATCCCCTCAGCTTGTCAGGTTTAGCATGTTGCTCCTTTTCATGTATGCCTTCTATTACCAAACACCATATAGTTTTTCCAACTTAATTAGAATTTTTAATTTTTATAAACCTTAATTTTTAGTAACAACTAAAAATAACTAATTAACATTTTTAGTTTGATATTTTAGGAATACATTTTATAACTTCTAAAATTAGGTTCCTTCATTGGCAAACATATGCACATTTTCAAGAGACATAACAGAGATAACCATGAACTTTTTTTTTTTAAACCCTGGAAAGACAAACCTATATTTTGTGTTAACTCTTAAAGACATTGACCAAACTTAACCCAACTTTAATAACAAACATTTTCCCAGACCACATGACCTTAAAACACACACACACACAAATATTTGGTGTAAGAAGCTAGGAAAATTCCAGCACAAGTGGAATAGGGAAATGAAGACAAATAGTTAAATAGTGGTTTGTAGCCACCTAGTAAATCCTATCTTCCCTAAACCAAGAACACTTAAGAGTAAATGGTTTTCATGTCTCCTCCACAACCAGAGATAAATAGCTTATCATATTTTTCTGTATATAAGACACCCCCATGTATAACATGCCCCCCACGTTTCCAAACCAAAGTTAAGAAATCAATATTTTAAACATAAAACAGAACAAATTTTTATTTAGTAATTATCATAGATAATGTTCACATACCAGTACTATAATATTATGCAGAACATCACTTTATTCAACCTCTGTTGCATCACTGCTCTCTTCTTCATCACTATTAGTTCCAGACATATCAATTTCTTCAATTTCTGTTGTATCACTGCTGTCTTCTGAGTCACTGTCTATATATGTGAGATCATCCTCAGTTCCATCCATGGCATTACTGATTCCACATTTTTTGAAGGACTTCACAATCACCTCTTGCTTGATGTCATACCATGGGTTTAGGACCCAATTGCAGACCTCAGTAATGGTTCTTTTTTTTTTTTTTTTTTCTTCATCTTTGGTGTCAAGTTATCACCAGCTTTTTGCTTCTCTTGTCAGGGCTTTAAATGGCTTGTTGATTAAAACATCTAGTGGCTGTAGCTGACCTGTAAGTCCACCAGGAAAAAACTGCTAGGTGTTTTTGCAAATCTGATGCAACCCTTTTTGTCCTTTCTGTTAAATGTGCTTGCAACTGATCAAAGACAAGTAGAACTGGCTTCTTTAAGAACCCCTTCCCCTCCCCCCCCCCCCGCACCCCGCCACCCAAGGTCTTCTGAACCAAACTTTTTGCAAACCAAATGACTATAATATCTTCATTCATCCATCCCTTCTCTTGAACTTGCACAATAATGCCAGGTGGTATGGTCTCTTTAGGATATTTTTTCCACTTAAAAATAAGCATAGGAGGCAGTTTAGTACCATCTGCACAGCATGAAAGCACAGCAGTAGTAGAGTGTGTCTTTTCATGGCCACTTGTTTTGATTGCCACTGTTTTGATTCCTTTCACATCTAAATTGAGAAGCATCTCACCCATGTTTGCAAACTAACTTGGTTTAAAATCTTATTTTTTCCAAAGTTGTATGACATAGGAGTGAAACTGTTGGATTTTATCCTCATAAACTGGTGGCATTTTCTGAGCCAACTTCGTTTGTATTCTCATAGCCAACCCTTCTCTCCTCATGAAATTGAAGCACTGTTTTGCCTTTCCTGTAAAATCAACAATGTTCATTTCCTTTGCAAACATTCTAGCCTGACACTGAGTAAACTTGATTGACAGACATAAGCCACTCTGGCATTGCTCCATAATCCAAGTCTTCAGCTCCAAGTTTTCCCATTTTTCTGGTTTTCCTCTTAAGGCCTTCTTCTTTTTTGGCATCTTATGGAGTTGCTCTTCCAGTTTTCTCATACACTCAGTGGGCGGAGGTCCAAATGGTCTCTCTGCATCTCATTTGCATAGTTGATTACATTCAGTTTGAATTTTGCAGAGTAAGACCATCACTTACCGGTATTTATCTTTTTTATTTTTTGATGTCTTTGGGGGCTCAGAATGCTCCAGTCCCTGTTGCATCTGCACCCTATCCACCTCCACCTCAATTATGGCATCAGCTGACATCAATAACAGTAAGGCTTGTGACTGGAGAAAGCCTGTTTGACAAGGTATGGGCAGCTATGCACCTGCATGGCTCCCTCCTTGGCTGACTTCCATGTATAAGACGCCCCTCAATTTTCAGTCTAATGATTTTAGAAAAAAAACAGCATCTTATACATGGAAAAATATGATAACTCACCCTACTCAGGGAGAAAGATACAGAAATCCAATTAGTATCATTTGCTAGCCAAACCCGAGGACAGACAAGTTAAGAGAATAAATCTCATTTTGGTACATCAACATAAAATTCTATTCAACATGAATATTCAACATGAGTTCTATTCAACATGAATTCTATTCAACAAAATTCTATTAAACATGAATATTCTATTGATCTTCTACTAAGACGTCTCCTAAGTGGCCAGACTTTAAAACCCCAAAAATGAAGGTTTCAGGGTCCTCTCCACAGGCATTCTCTCTCCCTCTCCTTCTCCCATAGGCATGTATTCCCTACTCTCTAAGTGACCCCATGGAGAGCAATGGGTAACAGCATCTTTTCCTGGGCTACCCCCCTGAACCTGTTTCCAAGGCCCCTTTTCTTTGATTCCCCTTTTCTCTGAGCTTTAGCCTACCGTCTCCTGTTGCTTCCTCTATGCCATTTATTGTTTCACTGCCCCTACCGTGTTTTTGCTGCACTCAATAAATTCTCACTTGCTTTTCTACACTTTGTCTTATGATTTAAACCTTTCCTTCAAGAAAGGAACCTCACTGGGCTCTAAGAGCACTTATCCCAAGAAACAGTGGTTGCTATAACTAAGACAAGAGAAATCTTATGTTATAAGAATAACTTGATTCATTCGCCAGTGTTGCACTTCAGAAGGGCTCTAGACCTCCTTACAGTAGCAGAGGGTGGTATCTGTTTATACCAGAAGGAAGAACGTTGATTTTATATAAATAAATCAGGGCAGCTACAACAAAATATAGAAGATAACCTTGAAAGGGCAAGCAACATACAGAATACTGGGGACTCTTTCTGGGATATCAAATTGGCTTTTCTCCCTCTTGCTTCCCTTTGTTGCACTCATAATTATCCTCATACTCCTATTAATATTTTGACCCGTTACTCCATTTATTAATAATTAATTTATTTTCATATGGCAGACATACAGTTCCAAATAGTACTGTCTGAAGGATACCAGGCCCTCACTCCCACGGAAGAGACTCCTTATTTGGGGCCTCTGGGCAGACATCTACAGCCACCTCCCTCAGCTGACAGCTAGTTAGTATGGGAACCTAAAGCCCACAATGCCCTGATCAACTTGAAGTAGCCAGAACAGTCTTTGCCCAAAAGACCCAAAAGAATGGGAATCCCATACATTTGTTAGGTAGGAAATGAGACATGAGCAGCTGGGGTGAGGCCTACCCTGTGGTCCTGACAGGGACTACACCAACATTGCCTTCATATTACCTCTATGGGCAGCCCTGCAATCAACAGTTCCTGACGCAAACCTCCAGTGGACAGGTTCTGAGCCAGCGAATATTGGTATAAGGGCAGAGGAAAATGACATAACCTCAGTGCCACCTTATTAGGACCCAGTAATTATAATAATATTTGAATTGCAATTTTATCCACACCCCATGTTGTTGTTTGTTCTTTTTCTTTTTTTTTGTATGTATTATGGGTAAGAGCATGCACACAAGAAATACAGATATATAACCTTTTCTGTCAATCATCGCTGGATTCCAAAATCTCCATCTAGAAAAATCCCTCATTTAAATCAAATAGCCCAGGGAGTTCAGGACCATTGTGTCTCTTGACTGGTCTGCTCCTCACTTGTAGTGTTTTCAATAAACCGCACTCGTTTTATTTTTGTTGGCTTTAAAATCTTTTCTGCACTAAGGAGAACTGAGGTCCAGTCGGTAACCCCAGTTGGTAATATTTGGGATAGCTTTTAATTTTTTATAATACACATAAAAATATTAATAATAATTGTAAAAAAAAGTCACATTTTCATTTGTCCTTGACAGCTTTTAAGGAGGCTGGAGAAAAGGGAGGGGGAGCTATCAAGAATGGGCAACTTTTAGCTGATTGAGTTTTTTTAATGAGTTTTTCTTCACATGGAGGGGGTCAGTCACCCTTGATGCTCCCAGCCTGCACAGGTTTGGGAGTGGTATTAAATCCCCCATTGTTCCCAGGACAACAGAGCTCCTAGGCCTCCAGGAGGAGAATTTAGAATGTTTAAAAGACACACCCATTATTTTTTTTTCTTTTTCTGAATTTTACTGTCTGGAGGTGAGTGAGACTCCCTCCACCATTGTTGCACCATCAATATAGAATTTAGAAAGATTCTTTCTGTGAAGAATCTTTATCATGTAACAACAGGAAAGCTTGTACATAAGAGATTTTATCCACTCTACCTGACTTTTGACAATACAATTCTAGTTAGTCATTGGCTTATAGCTGTAAGTAAACAATTCAGCTAAAATATGGCCTAATGGACTCTGGTGGAACCAAGACTGAACCATCCATTATAAAACAGAAACAAAGTCCAAAACAAAGATAAAGTTCAAACAAACAAGGGATCTGAAACTGTTAGAGGCACAATTAGAATATTTCAGACTAGCTATTGTAATAAAAAATATTAATCATGTTCTGTTAACCATGATTGCCTTGTTCTGGTTAAAGAAAGGCCATTTTAACCTGGCTGGGGGCTGTACACCATGGGACCTGGGAGTCAATCTTGGAATGTGGTCCATTCTCACTCAAGAGCTGCCTATTATCATGGAACGATTAACTACCTTGCCCAAACAATGGATGCAACCCAATATAAGCAGCTGGCTTATGGAGAGTTGGAGAGCAAATTTTGTGGGTGACCAGCTGCTCTTCCATACTGCCTGCATGATTGGAATAAACAGTCATATATTATTCCACCCTGTCTCTGCTTTATTGGCTCAAATAGTGATAGGCAGCCCGAAACCATTGGTGATCCACTTCTAAAGCCTCTGGTATTACAATCTTATCTCATGCCAACTGATGCCCTGAATGAACTTTACAAGTTTCAAATGGCACAAAGCGCAAATGGAGAAGATAAAGGATTCCTGTTGTGCACACCTGTTTGACTTTACCCAGTCTCGGAGCTTATCAACTTACCCCAATGTTCGTTTACTTCCCCAATAAAATGTTTATACCCCACTGATGCCATGAGAGGGATCATAGGCAGAGTCCCTGAGATAAGCGTGAGGCAGCTGTGATCAGCAATTATCCTGGAGCCAGAATTTTTGAATGTCCAATTCGACTTCTTCTGATGTTAGCTCCTAGAATTCTTAAGTAAACAAGAATTGTAGTGTGTTTTCAATAAACCCTACTTGTTTTACTTTTGTTTTTGTTGGCTTTAAAATCTTTGAAAGATTTTAAATTAGATTTAAAATCTAACATCAGAAGTAGAATCTGACCTTCAGAATATGTGATTGCTTATCTGCATTCACATATTAGTTAATAGGTCATCATTGGCAGAAATAATGTGAAAAGAATGCTGAGGTGGGTTACACGATAAGTGGAGACTATAGTAGGGACCAGATGCCAAAATTAGGGGATTTTATTATTCTTCTGGACAGAAGGGAGCCAGTTGCACACATGGGGCCACTTGATAAGCAGAGTCACAAGCTGAGAAGATGATGGCAAAGGAGTCAGACTCAGCTGTACCTACCTGAAGAGGGTTTCTTAGTCTGCCTTGAGAATGAATCAAGTTACCAAAGTGCAGGTCAGATTTGGTCTCCACCAGCTAATGAGGGGAGAAGACGGTGTGTTTCCTGTGCTTCAAAAGTAAAAAAAAAAAAAAAAAAAAAAAAAATAGCAGGAGGTGGACAACAGTCTAAAGAGGAGAGAGGATAGTCAGTTTCCTTTTTTGTGAAAAATAAAAATAATAGTAGGAAGTGGTCTCCCATTCTGAAAGTGATCATCTGGCAATCCAGTTTTCTATGTTTTGAGTTGAGTTCAGCTTTTCCTTCTAAGGGATGTAGCCTACCTATGACAAAAATCTCTAGCACATGCCAAATCATTAATTACAGCCCGTGTTTGATTAAAATTCTGCATATAATTCTTAATTTTAACATCATGATCTACATATACATCTCCTGTTCCTTTAGCAGCCTGAAAGGGTCGGCCATATTTTATTTTATAGGGACTAAGAACAATCCTACTTTGGGAGCTACTCTAATCCTGAACAGGGCAATTGGTTACAAAGGATCCCAATGCTAATGATTCTCCTGAGATAGTTTGGCTATATTCTTCTTTAGGGTGGGGTTCATTTTCTCAGCCTTTCCTTGAATGAAGCCTGTGGTCTCCAGGCTGTATGTAGCTTCCAGGTTATTCTGAAGAACTTGCTGGCCTTTTGAATAATCTCAGAAACAAAAGCCAGTCTATTAACACTCTGTAAGCTATTATGTCCTTTAAAAGGGCCTTGACTGCTCTGGAGGCCGTCTCTGTCCAAGTAGAATATGCATCTACCCAGCCCGTAGACTTTGGCATGTGTGTGAAATTGATCTGCCAATCTTTGAAGGTGTTTTGGTCCTGGTACTGCTTCCCCTTCTTCCTCTGATGAGGATCTGTTTTGTGATTTTTTTTTTCTGACGTATGAGGCATTTGGCCATTACTTGACAGAACACTTGAGATATTCCCAGGCCTGTCACCCAGGGTTTGATATAGGCAGACCGAGTATCCCTTCCACAGTGAGTTGTGTCATGAATACGTTGTAAAAATGAGTTCTACGGGTCACTCCATGTTTATTTATTTTCCATCCATTTTTTTTGTTTTGTTTTGGTTTCTTTAAATTCCTATTTATCTGACCTTCCCTGATCTGAAATGGAGTATTCAGGGTGAAATTGGGTCAAGTCTTGGGCAAAGGCATTAATGGTAACAAATGTTCACCTTTAGTTGCTTCCTTTGCCATTTTGTCAACCATCCCTTAGGGTTAGGGTTAGGGCTATGTCTTTCTTTAGATGCCCAACCAATGAATTACAGCCATCTGGCAGGGCTTAAGATGGCTTATTATAAGTTCAGGATTTTGGATGTGTGCTTGATGACCTTTTTTAGGCAGTCAATAGCCCTCTCCATCCATATGGCACCAGGGGCATGTAATACTATGAAGGCCTATTTGGAGACCATATAAATATTTGCATACTTCCTTTTTGATAATTTTAATGTCTGGCAAGAGCAATTAATTCAGCCTTTTCTGCTGAAGTCCCTGGAGTGAATGCCTTAGGTTCTATATATAGTTTCCTCCAATGTGACTATTGTGTACATAACTGCTCCTATCTTATATAATAAAAGCCTAATATGCTAAGTGTTCAGTCATCTGGTCATCCATTCAACCAATCAAAGTGTAACCCTATCTAATAAAAAGGTAATATGCAAACTAACCATCATTCTGTCACAAAGATGACAGCACCCATAGCCACAAAATGGCAGTGCCCAGTCCTCTCAATCCCTCCAGAGTCCTCCAGTCCCGGGCGTGGCCACTGAGAACGGACAGTGTGAGTGGCCTGGCAGAATGCTTGCTTCATCGCTATGGCGATGAGGCAAGCGTTCCACCGCTGCCACGGAGGGCCTCTGGGCAGTGTGCATGGAGCAGCTGCGGGGGGGAGGGTGGGAGGGCGGATAAATGCTTGATATGCTAAGGCTGCTCAACCACTTGCTATGATGTGCACTTACCACCAGGGGCAGACAGTCGACCAGTCTACTGTTTGCTATGATGTACACTGAGCACCAGGGGGCAGATGCTCTGACCTGTAGGTAAGCTTGCTACTAGGGTCGGGCCAATCAGACTGAGTGAGATGGGCTGGACATGCCCTGAAGTCCTCCCACAATCCCTCCCTGGTTGGCCAACATCCTGTGTCCCTCCTGTTACCTATTGTGCACTGGTGTGGTCCCTATCACAATCTGGGACCCTTGGGGGATATCAGAGAGCTGGTTTTGGCACAATCCCACAGGCCAGGCCAAGGGACCCCACTGGTGAATGAATTAATGCACTGGGCCTCTAGTTTACATATAAAGTCCAATCATCTCCTTTCAGTGGGTAGTTCTGAAAATCCAACTGGCTGGAACATACTCACCTATAACATTGACACAGCCATGAGATGGGGAGTGCTGTCAGGTTCAGGAAGCAGTGTAACAGGCTTAAGAGCTCTTACAGTTTTGAGGGTGATATTGGGATTGTCCAAGAGTACAACCCGGTATCTTCCCATTTGTCCTACAGTCAGCCAGTGTTTCCTAATTGTTCCAGTAGGCCCAGGACTTGATGAGGCACTGAAATAGTGATCTGTTGACCAACAGAGAATTTATCTGCTTCTTGCGTAAGTTCATAGGTGGCTGTACTAGTCTCAGGCATGCTGACCAACCCTGAAATGTATGGTTTAATTTCACAGACAAGTAGACAACAGGCAATGGGTGGCCCCCAGAGTATGAGTGAGAAACCCAAGACAAATTATTTTCGTCTCGTGCACATACAGGTAGAAAGGTTTCAGCATATCTGGGAGAGCCAAAGTAGGTGCTGTTGTCAGATGGGCTTTTATTGTCTCAAAGGCCCATTCACATTTCTTATACCAGTCCAAGGGACTTTCCTCTGGCCACTTTAGAGCCTCATACAGGGGTCTTGTTATGAGTTCAAAGTTAGGGATACAAATGCAACAGTCCCCAGCCATTCCCCCAAATCCTCTCAACTGCCTCCTGTTCTTTTAGGGGCTACATCTGAATGACAGTGTCCTTGTGGTCTCCTATTGAAGTATTTTTGCCAGGCTCCAGGAGAAACCCCAGTAATTTGATAGCCTGCGTGCAAATCTGTGCTCTCAGGGCTCAGACCTTATGGCCACAGCTTGCTGGGTGATTGAGGGTTTCAATAGTGTTTTTCAAATAGTCCTCATGTGTGGGCCCTGTGATCAGGAGATTATGCACATATTGTAGCAGGGCACCCTTCTGAAACTGCAGCTCTTCCAAGTCTTTGCATATGTCTTTCTAAAAATGGTAGGGTAGTTCTTGAACTTCTTGGGGAGGAATGTCCAACAGTACTGGGTCTTGACCAGAGTCCTTGGGTCTTTTCATTCAAAGGTGAAAAGTGGCTGTGAAGCCTGGTTGATGAGCATGCAGAAGAAAGTGTCTTTGAGGTCGAGAATCCAGTACCATTCACTGTCTCCACGAATCCCATTAATTAAGGTGTAAGAATTGCATATAGTAGGAAGTATATCCTGAGTGATTTCTTTTATAGCCCGTGGGTCCTGGACACACCGGTTTTCCCCAGTTTGGTGTTTCTTTACTGGAAATACAAGAGTGTTACATGGGGACTAGAATGACCAAATTAGACCAAATTTGAGAAATTTTTGAGTCAATGGCTGGATTCCTTCCAAGACCTCCTTTTGCAAGGGATACTGCTCTTTGTGAAGAATCTTTGCCCCTGATTTTAGTTCAGCCCTAACTGGCAAAGGCCGTCTGGTCTTCCTGGTTCCCTTTGGGGCCATATTGATGGCTATTCCCTGGTCTTTATTTCAGCTGGGAATGGAGTTGGTTCAGGCTTACCTTGATATTGTATGAGAAATTGCCTGGCATGTTCTCATGGAACCAGTAGGTGTAGCTGTTATTCCTCTGGGAAGAAGCTGATCTGAGCCTGCAGATTAGAAAGCAAGTCTCATTCTAGAAGAGGAATGGGACATTCAGGGCTGTACAGATATGTATCAGCTGGACATTGCCAATCATACACTCTAATGGCTCCAAAAAGGGTCACTGCTCTGGAGTTCCAGAGAATACTGACACTGTCACTGTTTGGGAGAAAGATTTGGTTAGAGGGGGTTTGAGGATGGAGTAAGTGGCCTCTGTATCAATCAAAAAGTCCACTTTTCGCTCTCCCTGCTGTTAATTTTATCCGATGTTTTTGGGGAATAATAGAGATCGACCGCTGGCACAGCTGAGCCTCTGGGCCCATCAATCCTCATCAAAGCTGTCCTTGCTTACCATAATCATGGACACTTTTTGTCCTTGACTTTTCTCTCCCTGATTGCCTTCCCTCTTCGGACATTTACTCTTTCTGTGGCCCATACCTTTGCAGTATGCACATTGATCAGGGGACAGAGGGGGGTTTCTTTTATTTTCCATTCCTTTTGGCCCTCTCTGCCTTTGACAATTGGCCTGTTCTACAAAAATAGTGGCTTTTTGTTTGTTTGTTTTTCATTTCCCTCTTGTGAATGATTCATTCTGATTGCCCCATCCACTACCTACAATTTTTTCTAATGTCTGGAAAACTCTGGCTGATAGAAGTCCAATTTACCATGCAAAATTCTCAGCCACTTGAGTGTCTGTATGAGTGTATTTCCTGTATGCCTGAAAAACTCGTTCTTAAAAGGCAGAGGGTTCCTCATCTGCCATCTGCTGAACTTCCTGTACCAGGTTTAGACTCACTTGCTTGGGTACTCCCCACCTGAGTCCCTCAACAATGCATCACTTGTAACGTTTAGGTTGAGGCAGTCCCCCATCATTGGGGTCCCAATTGAGCTTCACTAGAGAAATAGCTTGAGCAAGGCCAACCATATTCAGGTCCTCTTCATGGATCCACTCTAGGTCCTCTTGTGCTTTCCTAAACACTAATCTACTCTCATTCCCATTTAAGAGGATATTTAATAGTGCCTGTATATCAGCCCCGTTATGAGGGGTGAATATGGAAACAATTAAATCTGTGATCTTAGCAGGATCATTGCGGTAGGGGGGATTAAAACATTTCCATTCTAGCAAATCTGAGGTGGAGAATGGAATATAGGTACAATAATATCCTGTTGGGTGCTCCCACTAGTATATGGCAGAGAGGAAATTGCCCTGTTAAGGAAGTAGAACTATGCCCTCCAAATTCAGTTCGTTGTCTTGTTCTAATCAAGAGGGAGAGTGCGTGACCATCTCTAGCTCATTTTCAGTGCCCAGAAGTCCATAATAAGGAGGGAACAATTATTGGATCAGTTGGATGAGGTCTCCTAACTACAGACTGAAAGTCAGACTGTTCCTCTTCCTGCTTCTCCTGCTCTCTACCTTTTTGTATTTTAGGTACCACATCTTTTCTCTGAACCATCAACTTAGCCCTTCCTTATTTCTGCTGAGGCAGAATTATGAAAAGTCATAAAGGTTTGAACATCCCAAACAACAAGAACTCAAACAAACCCACATCCAGACATATAATAATTAAAATGTCAAAAATTAAAGACAAAGAGAGAATCTTACAGGCAGCAAGAGAAAAGCAATTTTTTTTACCTGCAATGGTGCTCCCATGAGACTGTCAGCTGATTTCTCATCAGAAACTCTACAAGCCAGAAGGAAATGGCAAGAAGTACTCAAGGTAATAGAAAGGCAGTATCTAAAAACCAAGATTACTATATCAAGCAGGGCTACCATTCAAAATAGATGGAGAAATAAAGAGCTTCCCAGACCAAAAAAAAAAAAAAAAAATCTAAAGGCGTTTATCAAAGAAATGCTAAAGGAACTACAGTAATGAGAAAAAGAAAAAAATATATATAGAGAGAGTATAAATATATATATATTCTAGTTTAATGTCACATGCTGAGTGGCCAGATTATTATTATTATGATCTCTGAATGCATAATAATCTGGCAACTCTGTGTACTTCTCTTGAGTACCTCATTTATTTGATATCAAAGATACTGTAAATTGTGCACCTGATCCGTTTTCCCCTTTGCACTGGCTGCTAGAAAGCTCAGGGCAAATAGGTGGTTGATCTCCAGCAAAAGTCTAGAATACTTTTGCTACCCATTTGAGATACAAATACATTGAGTGGCCAGATTAGTATGTATTCAGAGATCATAATAATCTGTCTACTCACTGTACATATATATTTGGAGAGAGAGAGAGAGAGAGAGAGAGAGAGACAGGTATATAGAACAAAAATGGCAAAAAAATAAGTGTCTATCAATAATATTCTTAAATGTAAATAGATTTAATGCCCCAATCAAAAGACATAGGGTGGCCCTAACTGGCTTGGCACAGTGGATAGAGCACTGGCCTGTAGACTCGAGGGTCCCAGGTTCGATTCTGGTCAAGGACATGTACCTTGGTTGCGGGCACATCCCCAGGAGGGGGCGTGCAGGAGGCAGCTGATCAATGTTTCTCTCTCATCGATGTTTCAAACTCTCTATCCCTCTCCCTTCCTCTCTGTAAAATAATCAATAAAATATATTAAAAAAAAAGATATAGGGTGGCTGAATGGATACAAAATCTTACCCAATTATATGCTGTCTACAAGAGACCCACCTCAAAAGAAAAGACACACACAGGATGAAATTGAAGGGATAGAAAAAATAATTTCCAGGCAAGTTGTAATGGAAAAAAAAGCTGGGGTAGCAATATACATATCTGGCAAAATAGACCTGAAAGTGAAGTCGATGACAAGAGACAATAAAGGTCACTACATAATAAATACTAAAGGGATTCATCCAATAAAAGGATGTAAAACAGGTAAACATATGTTCCCAAAACAAGAGCACATAAATATATAAAAAAATAATTTTCAGAGGATTTTAAGGGAGAGATCAACAGCAATACAGTCATAATAGGGGACTTTAACACCCATTGATTTGACTGGAAAGATCTTCCAATCAAAAAGTTAACAAGGAAACAGTGGCTCTAAGTGACAAAAGTTCAATGTAACCAAGGGCTGATTCTTAGAAAGATATATAAGATGG
This sequence comes from Corynorhinus townsendii, assembly GCA_026230045.1. Classification (NCBI taxonomy): domain Eukaryota; kingdom Metazoa; phylum Chordata; class Mammalia; order Chiroptera; family Vespertilionidae; genus Corynorhinus; species Corynorhinus townsendii. Next base: position 107,796,536 of record JAPDVU010000004.1, on the reverse strand, counting down.
ATGAACTTTTAGCCAGCATCAGAGCATCACCAAGAAACACATAAAGATAAAGATAAAATCACCAGATAAATAAAACCAGAAACAAAAGTGGTGAAGTAACAACAGACACCACAGAAATAATAAGGAGTGTAGGAAAATACTGTGAATAACTATATGCCAATAAGCTCTACAACCTGGATAAAATGGACACATTGCTAGAAAAATTCAATCTCCCAAAACTGAATCAGGAAGAATCAGAAAAACTGAATAGGCCAATAACAACTGATAAAAATAGAAGTGGTAATCAAAAACTCACAACAATCAAAAGCCCTGGTCCATTGCCTTCAAAGGGGATTTTTACAAAACATTCAAAGAAGAACTAACACCTATGCTCCTCAAACTATTCCAAAATATTCAAGAAGAAGGAACACGTCCAAGCTCTTTTTAAGAGACCACCATTATCCTAATTCCAAAACCAGATAAAGACACTAAAAAGAAAGAACATTATAGGCCAATATCCCCAATGAACATAGATGTTAAATCCTCATCATAATACTAGCAAATCAGATCCAGCAATATATTGAAAAGACTACTGGCCTGATGCACAAAAATTTGTGCAGGAGCAGGCCTTCCATCCCCTGGCTGCAGGCACCAGCTTTCCCCTGGCACCTGGGACCCGGGCTGCTTCACTCAGCTGCCACCAACACCCACCTGGTTCCCCATGGTTCCTGTTCTCCATGCTGTGATCTGAGCCTGTGGGCCAAGGGGGAGGGACCGAGAGGTAGTCAATGTACTTCATAGTGACTAGTTGAGCAGTCATTCCAGTCGTTATGGTTGCTGGCCTTTTATTATACAGGATTATACACCATGCCCAAGTGGGATTTGTTCCAGAGATATTAGACTCTGGAACAATATTTGCAAATAAATAAATGTGATACATCACATAAACAAACTGAAAGACAAAAATCAAATAATCATATCAATAGATGCAGAAAAACCATTTAACATAATCCAACATCCATTTTTAATAACAACTCTCAGCAAAATGGGAATAGAGGAGTATTATCTCAACATAAAAAGGCCATATATGAAAAACTTACAGCGAACATCATACTCAATGGGCAAAATTTAAAACCATTTCTCCTAAGAACAGGAACAAGACAGGGATGTCTGCTTTCACCACTCTTATTCATCATGGTACTAAAAGTTGTAGCCACAGTGATCAGACAAGAAGAAGAAATAGAAGGCATCCAAATTAGAAAGAAGAAAATGAAATTTATTATTTGCAGATGACATCATATTGTACATAAAAAACCTAAAGGCTCTACCAAAAAAACTAGTAGATTTAATAAATGAATTTGGAAATTCAGCAGGATACAGAATTAACACTCAATATAGATGGCATTTTTATACTCCAATAAGGCATTCTCAGAAAAAGAAAATAAATGAATAATCCCATTTATCATTGCAACAACAAAAAATTAAGATACTTAAGAATAAAATTAACCAAGGAGATGAAAGACTTGTACTCAGAAAACTACAGGAAGTTGAAGAGAGAGATAGAGGAAGATATAAACAAGTGGAAGAATATAGCATGCTCATGGATTGGTAGAGTTGACATCATTAAAATGTCTATAGTACCCAGGCAATCTATAGATTCAATGCAATCCCAGTGAAAATACCAACAGTATATTTCACAGATCTGGAACAAATACTCCAAAAATATTTATGGAATCAAAAACGACCCCAAATAGCTTCAGCAATCTTGAGAAGGAAGCATAACTTTAGGGGGATCACAATACAGATATCAAACTATAATACAATGCAGTTGTAATCAAAACAGCCTGGTACTGGAAGAAGAATAGGAATATAGACCAATGGACCAGAACAGAGAACCCAGAAATCGACTCAAGCCATTACACTTAATTAATGTTTGACAAAGGAGGCAAGAGCATACAATGGAGTCAAAATAGCCTCTTCAATAAATGGTGTTGGGAAAATTGGACATATCCAAAATGATGATCACCAATTTACATCATACACAAAGATAATCTCAAATTGAATAAAAGAATTAAATGTAAGTCATGAACACATAAAGATCCTAGAAGAAACCATAGGCAGCAAAAGCTCACATATCTGTCTTAGCAATATGTTTACAGATACAATTCCTAGGGCAAAGAAAAATCCCATATAATAAAAAGGTAATATGCAAATTGACCTGACCCTAAAGGCAAAATGGCCAGAAAGACCACTCAACCAGTCACTATGAGGTGCAGTGAACACCTCTTGGTCCTTTTCACTGGCCAGCAGGCTCCAATCACCCAATGGTGAATGGAGAACTGGGGGTGGGTGGTGGGAGACGCAGGTGACACCAGGCCAAGGCTCCTGCTGCACCAGTCACCCCACACACAGAGGGCAACCCATGGCAGGTGTGGAGCTGGCGAGTGGGCATAACCACCAACCTCTTGGTTTCTATCCTGACTGGCAGGCTCTGACCAACTGATGGCAAATGGGCAACTGGGGCTGGGTGGTGGCAAGGGGTGTGGCTGGCTGAGGGTAGCTGGGAAAGATGGCCCTGATCACAGGCCAGGCCTAGGGACTGTACCTGTGCACAAATTTTGTGCGCTGGGCCTCTAGTAAGGGTATAATAAACAAATGTGACTACATCAAAATAAAAAGCTTCTGCACAGCCAAAAGAAATCATCAACAAAATGAAAGGGAGCCCACAATATGGAAGAACATATTTAGCAATGATACATCTGATAAAGGTTTAATATCCAAAATATATAAGAACTCATACAACTTAACAAAAGGAAAACAAACAATCTAATTAAAAGTGGGCAAAGGACCTAAATAGACACTTCTCCAAAGCAGACATTCAGATGGCCAAGAGACATACGAAAAAATGCTCAAAGTCACTGATCATCAGAGAGATGCATATTAAAAAGACAATGAGGATTAGCTACCATCAACAAATTACAAGTGCTGGGGATGATGTGGATAACAAAGAATCCAAGTGCACTGATGGTGGGAATGCAGACTGGTGCTGCCATTATGGAAAACCAAGCTGCTGTGAGAAGGCTGACCCTAGAAGTTTCCAGAAATGTCTTGTGCCTGCTGAATTCTACTTTGGGTGTGTTGTTTGTGGAACTAATGGGGTCATGATCTGATCTGGTCTGAAGCATGCTACGAGGTTTGTTGGTTCTCAGTCTCTGGTGCAGGTCAATATCAGGGTGCTGCCTCTGACCATTCATGGGCTACCTGTTTGGAGCTAAAAGAGATCCAGTTTTATCGCTGCCTCTGCTAGGCCTGCTTGTGTGTGGAAGGGGTCAACCTGTGCACCCAGGCTGGTTGTCACAAGCATGGAGCCCATGGACAGGTCAGCAAAAGGCACACATTCTTTTAGATGGAAAGGTAGGCAGGTCTCTTACATGAGCATATTTGCACAGCTTCTCTCCTCACTTTTTCATTCCTCCTCTTCTTCAATATCCAAACTTAGCATTGCCTTCAAAGTTAGAAAAAGGAGCAGGGCCCAAATTTTCCAGGTAATTGAATGTGGGTGTTTGTGTGTGTGCTGAGGGGAGAGCATGGAGATATGGTAATTGGTGCAGAGAGAACCTATCCCTTGGATTTATATCTGAAACTTTTGGCAAATTTGCTCTCAGCATAGATTTCTCATTGCTTTCTGTTTCTTATTTCTGCTGACCTTAGGCTATAATCTGTTTTAAAGACTGAGACTTACAAATTAGTACATCTTTCCAGGATTGCTGCTCAGAGAATATTGGTACAAATAAATGATTCATCTCACCATTTATAAATAAACTTGAGGCTTTCAGGGATTGAGTTGGGTCAGGAGACAGAATTATCTCTGAGGGCAGCTGCTGGTTGAAGAGAATTGAGACGTGTAAGAAGCACAGTTCACCATGTTATTCCTCTAAACACCATTACCAACATCAACTTTGTGGCCAAAACTATCTTGTAAATATTCTGTGATTTCCTTCCCAGTCTATAAGAAGTTGCTTTCTACTCCCTATTCTTAATGGATAAAGACATAACTCTGTTTTCAAAAGGAGGCACTGTTTTCTAACAGTGTTTCAAGTGTGTATTTGATGGCTTCCTATAAGATGAGCCTATCCTTACCAACTAGTGTTTTCAGCCTGTTGTAGTCAATCAACATCTGCTCCAATATGAATTCCTCAAATGGCTTTCTCCATTGCTAGATGTTTTTTGGTAACAAGAAGATAAAATATTTGAAATGTAGTGCCATTTTTTATTACTCTAATGATGAATAAAGAAAGAATAATCTTTTTCACAGATGTAGACTGGAAAGAAATATCAGAGATGAAGCAAGAATCAGAGGGATTTGTGATCAATATATTTATTAACAAATATTTATTGAGAACCATTCCTTGTCCAGTATTGTGCATATACCCAGGTAATAAGGAAAATAGAAGATACAGATTGTCTTACCACCCTCACAAGCTATCTGTGAAAGGGAGAGAGTAAAAAAAGCAGAGAAATAAATTCTTAATTTTCTATAAGAACCCTGATTAGAGCAATGAGCAACTAGAGCACAGCACACCTCTATTGTTGGTGGTGATGATTTTTGGGGGAAGAGACAGTGGAGGGAAAAAAATTTACTTTAAAAGAAGTATCTGATCATAGAGTAGACAAGGATTGGAGATGAAATGATAGCTTAGGAACCTGTTACATGGCAAACAAATAACTATGGCTTGGATTAACATGAATGTGGGGAGAATGTTGATTTTGGAGGTAGAATCCATAGTACCTATTGGTGGACTAATGAGAAAGTGAGGAAAGAGCAGATATAGATTGCCCCAAGATTCTGCAGAATCATTTTTGTTATCTGGAGGCAGGACTGATTTGGGCAGGAGAGGTCAAGGGTTACATTATGGCTGAGTTATGTTTGAGATACCCATGAATATGACAATGGAGAAGTTGAAAATTCAGAACTCTGAGGAGGGTCTAGGCTACCAAGTATGTAGAAATAGCATGCAAAGCAACAACTGCTGAAAAGCTGGGGGAAGGGTGCCCATAACAGGAAATAAGGAAGCACTTGAAACACTAATGTAGAGAAAAAGCAACAAGTGAAAATGAAACTGACAATGGAAATTGAAGACAAGTGTTGGGAAATAAGGAAGGTGAAATCAAATAGCAAGACTATGGAAAAGAAAAAATTATTGGTTGCATGTGGTTGGGGTTTGCTTTTACTCTCCATTTCCTTAAAATTAGTTATGTTTCTTATCTACAGGAATTTAAACTACCATGGCACCTCAATACCACAGTACTTGTTTTAACTTCAGCAAACCCAGGAATGATTGATCCCAGGCTGATTAGGTTTCTTATTTTCTACTAGAGGCCTGGTGCATGAAATTCATGCACAGGGGAAGGGGGATGTCCCTCAGCCTGGCCTGCACCCTCTCCAATCTGGGACCCCTCGAGGAATGTGCGACTGCCCGTTTAGGCCCGATCCCGGTAAGATTGGGCCTAAATGGGAAGTCGGACCTTCCTCTCACAATCCAGGACTGCTGGCTTCCAACTGCTCGCCTGCCTACCTTCCTGAATGCCCCTAACCGCTTCTGCCTGCCAGCCTGATCACCCCCTAACCACTCCCCTGCCAGCCCGATTGATGCCTAACTGCTCCCCTGTTAACCTGTTTGCCCCTAACTGCCCTCCCCTGCAGGCCTGGTTCCCCCTAACTGCTCTCCCCTGCAGGCCTGGGACCCCCCAACTGCCCTTTCCCTGCAGGCCCAGTTGCCCCCAACTTCCCTCCTCTACCAGCCTGGTCACCCCTAACTTCCCTCCTCTGCAGGATTGATAATCCCAACTGCCCTCCCTTGCAAGCCTGGTCTGTCCCAACTGCTGTCCCCTGCTGGCCATCTTGTGGTGGCCATCTTGTGTCCACATGGGGCAGTCATCTTTGACCACATGGGGGCAGCCATCTTGTGTGTTGGAGTGATGGTCAATTTGCATATTATTCTTTTATTAGATAGGATTAGATAGGATAGAGGCCTGACGCATGGGTGGGGACCAGCTGGTTTGCCCTGAAGGGTGTCCCAGATCAGGTAGGGGTTCCCTTGGGGTGTAGGGTGGCCTGGGAGAGGAGCCTGTGGTGGTTTGTAGGCCAGTCACGCCCCCGGCGACCCAAGTGGAGGCCCTGGTATCTGGGATTTATGTATCTTCTATAATTGAATCTTTGTAGCCTGGAGTGGAGGCATGGGCCTGCCAGGGCAGGCGGAAAGCTTGGCTTCCTCCGTCTCCGGGGGCAACTCAAGCCTCCTGCTCTCTCCAGCTCTGTGGCTGCTTTCATTTTAGTTGAGATTTACTTATCTCCATCATTGAAACTTTGTAGCATTGAGTGGAGGTCTAGGCCAGTAAGGGCAGGCAGAAAGCTTGGCTTCCTCCATTGCTGGGGAAACCCAAGCCTCCCTGCTGCTCTCCATGGCCTCAGCCACCTTAGTTGGGTTTATTTGCTCCTGATTGGCTGGTGTGCATGGTTTGTGGGCATGGCTTGTTGGTATAGCAGAGGTACAGTCAATTTGCATGTTACTCTTTTATTAGATTGGGTGTCCTATAATGTGGACACACCAAAAGGGCCAGTTTTAGTCTCTCTGGTTGTTTTTTTGCCACTCTCTTCAGCCTGAGAGAGGACTGGGAAGGAATTGATTCTTCATTCAGATCCCTAAGTACCCTACACCTGTTGGCCTCAATATATATAACCAAGTAATCCCACCCTTGCAGGGGAGAAAAGTGTGCACATACACAAAGATAATGGTTGCTTTATATTTCACATATGCAGCCATCTTCTCAGGGATTATGACCCACAGGAGAGCAAAATTCCTTACTTTTAAAGTCAAGACCTTAGTGATAGTGGAATGGTGAAGCTTGGACTCTCATTGTGGGTTCTTGTCCTATGAAGTTTGAAGAATAAAATTTGTGGACTAAAATATTTTTAGCAGAAATGTGGAAGTTTATTGCAAGTGCATATAAAATCCTCCCTGGGGAGGGGTCCCCAAAGAGGAATCTCCTGGAGAGGGGTCCCCACTGGGTAAAACCACTGTCTCTAAAATGGAGAAAACCTAGTCCTCTGAGTATCTTTGTCTACTCAGGTTTCTAAATGCTGGGAGCTTCTTTGTCTATTCATACTTTCTAATTGGATCCTGCCTTGCATTATAAACACCCTTGCTTTCTTAATTGGTTACTTTTCCTCCTTATTCCGTCTATGGTATTAGTTTAAAAGTTTTAAATTTCAGCAAATGCCCCCTCTTCTTCTTCCCCTTATATTGTAACATTCCACTGTCTTTTGTGTTTGTAAGATAAACAATCTGGTGGCTTGGAGCTGTCTCTGCCTGTCATGTATGCATTCCTATCCCGTGGACCCCCCCCTTCCGAAAAACTGCCTCTCCTGTCTCTAAAATCCTCTCATTATTGTAGAAATATAGCAAAGTTTCTATATTTTAATTTAATATGTTGAAGACATATGGCCAGAAAGTTTTGACAGTGCTCTGGAGTTACTATAAAATACCTTGATATATTAATATTAATAATCATATATAATAAAAGGCTAATATGCAAATCGACCAAATGTTGGAAGGACTGGTCACAATGATGTGCACTGACCACCAGGGGGCAGATGCTCAACACAGGACCTGCCCCCTGGTGGTCAGTGTGCTCCCACAGCGGGAACACTGGTCAGCCAGAAGCCGGGCTCACAGCTGGTCAGCGCAGTGTTGGTGGTGGGAGACTCATCTCCACAGCAGTCAGCCATCCCCCGAGGGTTCCCAAACTGCGGGCTGAGGGAACCCCCCCCACCAAGTGCACAAATTTTGTGTACCAGGGCTCTAATCCCATATAATAAAGAGCTAATATGCAAATAGTCTTCACATCCTCATGCCATAACAGCTGCCACTCAACACTGGGGAGAAAGGAATGGGGAAGAGCCAGGCACAAATGAGCTCACAAGAGAGGAATAGGGACCAGCTAGGTTGTGGCCTGGTAGAGGGACAAGCTGTCGGCTCCATGGTCCCGGGCGCCAGCGGCTGGGGCTGCAGCCTGGGAGAGCCACAAGCTGCCTGCCCTGTGGTCCTAGGCACCAGCACCTGCAGCCCAGGCAAAGACTCCCACCCACAGCCACCAGGCCCTGCAGCTGTGGCCGGCCTGGGCACCTGCAGCTGGCCAGAGGGAGGGAAGCCCTGGTCCCAGGTACCTGCGACCGGCCAGAGGCAGGAATCCTGGGTCCCAGGTGTGGGGCAAGGCAGAGGCAGTTAAGGGCAATCAGGCCAGCAGGGGAGCAGTTAGGGGCGATCAGGCAGGCAGGCAGAGGGGTTAGGGGCAAGCAGGCAGGCAGGCAGGCAGGCAAGAGGTTAGGAATCAGTGTTCCCTGACTATGAGAGGCAGTCGGACATCCCCTAAGGGGTCCTAGATTGGAGAGGGTGCGGGCCCTGCTGAGGGGCATGCACCGCACCCCCCCTCTCAGGCCCATGCACGAATTTCATGCACCAAACCTTTAGTAATAATAATAGTAATAATAACTCATACAGAGTATCATCAGTAGAGTTATAACTTTCTTAGTGTCCTAAGAAGTACATTTGGTTAAGCATATATACTTCTTAGGACACTTAAAAGTTGATAACAGAACAGCATACATAGCATACCAAATGAGCAATGTTTTTAAAATAGCTGTGTTTTATGTTAAACACCAAATCATCTATACAGCTTTTTCCCTATTTCTTTTCAGTAATTCTCTTGCTCATCTCTTTCATGTGTCTATAGTGTTGACATATTCAGCATTTGTTAAGCGCAGACCAGGACCATGGAAGACAACAGACAACCACATCTGATAGCCTGTTTCTCCCAGAAGGAAGTCCCTGTTAGCATAGCCCTTGAATAAGACTGATGCCTGCAGGAGGAATCCTGTTTTACAACCATCTGTCTCTGCTTTTATTAGATGCATACTGACAATATTACAGACATGATTATTAACTCCATTTATTTTTCAGAGATATCACCATTCACCCAGTTCTTCAGACTAAAAATCTAGGAATCTACCTTGATTCCTCTCTTCACCTTACTTTCCAGTCCAAGCAATTGGAAAATTCTCCTGGCTCCATCCACAATTCTGACTGCCTCTCTTAATTTTGAAGACCATCATACTAGCCCAAGTGACCATCCCCAACCATGACTCAGCAGTTCCCTAAGTGCTCTCTCTATTTCCACTTTCCCCTGCTGTCTATTCTGTAAGTTTGCATGATTTTGTAAAATATCAATTTAACAGAAGAGAGATTTTGTAGAACTGACACTGTGGCTTCCACAAAATTATGAGTTATACCCCTTCTCTGAAACACTTCCAGGGATTAGCAAAATGATCCCTAAGGCAGAGTTTCCCACATTCAATAACCAGAATCCTGGGATGAGAGAAGTAAATTTCCAGAATCTGAGAGCACTGGCTATAGGCTGGCTAAGATTAAGGGAAAATGTGCATGGGAGTCCAGATTACTAGTTAACATCACAATGAAAGACTCTATCTTAAGGATAACTTGAGGGCATTAGCTGATCATAGGAAAAGGTAGTAAGAAAATCATGGGAGGTGAAGCAGAAAGCTACCAAAGACCAGATCCAACAGAGGAACAATTTGCTAGCATATGGCAGAGGAACAATGCTGACAGCATATGGACATCTATGTGATACATTGTAGATATGGCCATGAATTATTCCCATCTCTACACACGTGCTTCTTTGGTATGTGGATCTGCAGCTCCTCCCACAAGGTGCTGATCTGTTTCTCCACCCCTTGCATCTGGGTGGGCCCTGGGACTTGCTCTGGACAATAGGGCAGTAGAAGCATGGTGCAAGTAGACTCCAAAAGTGCTGATGTGCTGTGGCTTTCTGTCTCCTTCTCGTCTTCAGAAAGCTGCAACTGCTTTATGAAGAGGCCTAAACTAGTCTGCTTGATGATGAAGGATGCAAGGCCCAGTAATCCTCATCACCCTAGCCTGCCCAAAAGCCTGCTAACAACCAGACATGACCCTGGGGTGATCTAATTAAAAATTATCCAGTTTACAGGATCTTAAGAGTATCATGGTAAGCAAAAATTACCAGTGAAAAAAGCGAAGAACCATATGATTTCACTCATATTTGGGATATAAAATAGAGTCAACCAGTGAACAAACAAAACAAACTCATAGATACAGACAACAGTATGGTGGTTACCAGAGAAAAAGGGGGTGATGAGAGGTTGAAGAGAGTAAAAGGGTCAAATATATGGTGATGGAAGGAGGCAAAGCTTTGTGTGGTGAGAATGCAATACAATATACTGATGATGTAGTATATACTTATATACTGAAACATATATAATATTATTAACCTATCATGCCTGAATAAATTTAATATGTGATCATTGTGGGACCATCTCTATCTTGTATTCCCCTTTTACCTGGGAAGAAGCACAGTACTGAACAAAGAGGGATTCTCAATAAATATTTGTAAGTAAAGAAATTGATCCAAAATCACTCTGGCCCTGCAAGTTTGATCATTGACCCTTATGGGAGTATATGCAGGAGGCACCTAATTGATGTGTCACTCTCATATTGATGTGTCCCTTGGTCTCAGTCCTGTCCCTCCATTCTGCCCTCCATTCTTCTCTCTCTAAAAAAAGCAAAGGAAAAAATGTCCTCTCCTGAGGATTAAAAACCAAAACAAAAAATCACTGTTTTATTCCTGTTTCTCTCTGATCTTTATGTCCAGTATACATCTGTGAAAAAGATTATCTTTTCATTACTTATAAACTAGAGATCCTGCGCATGAAATTCATGCATGGGTACGGTCCCTAAGCCTAGCTTGTGATCAGGACCATCTTACCCAGCTGCCCACAGCTGGCCCCATACCACACTGCCACCCACTCCTGGTTCCCCTCTTGCCATTGGGTGGTCAGTGCATGGTGGCCAGGGGAAAGGACTGAGAGGTTGCTGTTCCTGTCTGCTCACTGGCCCCGCCCCTGACGCTGGTCACCCTCTGTGTGTGGAGTGACCAGTGGGGCGGGGACCTTGGCCTGGCACCACCCACATCGCCCACTATCCACCCAGGTTCCCTATTCACCATTACGTAATCAGAGCCTGCTGGAGGGGGAAAGGGACCAAGAGGTGGTCAGTGAGTTTCATAGTGACTGGTGCAGGGTCACTCTGGTCATTCCACCTTTAGGGTCAATGTGCATATTATCCTTTTATCATATAGCATAGAGGCCTGGTGCACTGGTAGGGACTGGCTGGCCTGCCCTGATAGGGACCCCGGATCCGAGTCGAGGGTCCCATCTGGGGGGAGGGGCTGACCTGGGCAAAGGACCGTGGGTGGTTTGCAGGCCGGCCATGCCCCCGACCAGGGTGGGGGTCCTCACTGGGGGGTGGTGCTGGATTCAGTAAGGGCCTGCAGTGTTCTTGTCTCAGGTCATTACGGTTGTGACAACATTATAGTCACTAGCTATATATATATATATTGAGTGGCCAGATTATTATGATCTCTGAACACATAATAATCTGGCTACTCAGTGTATATCATATATAATAAAAGGCTAATATGCAAATTGTCACCTCAGGGTTTGACCAGTAGGTAGGCCAGCCAACTGCCCATGTCCCCTCCCCCTGGTCAGGCTGGCCAGACTCCACCCATGCATGAATTCATGCACCAGGCCCCTCTCTCTTTACATACACACACACACACACACACACACACTGAGTGGCCAGATTATTATGCATTCAGAGTTATATATAGAATAGTGACCTGGTGCACAAAATCCAAGCACTTGGGGGGTTTCCTCAGCCCAGCCTGTACCCTCTCCAATTGGGGACCCCTTCCCTTGAGGGATATCCAACTGCTGGTTTAGGCAGTCGACATCCCTCTTGCAATCTGGGACCACTGGCTCCTAACTGCTCACCTACCTGCCTGCCTGATTGCCCTTAACTGCCTCTGCCTGCCTGCCTGATTGTCCCTAACCCCTCTGCCTTCCTGCTTAATTGCCCCTAACCACTCGCCTGCCTGCCTGTTTGCCGATAACCTACTCTGCCTGACTGCCTGATCATCCATAACCCCTTTGCTTGCCTGCCTGATTGCCCCTAACCACATATGCCTGCCTGCCTGCTTGCCTCACTGCCCCTAACCACTTGCCTGCTTTCCTGCCTGATCACCCCTAACCACTGCCCTGGCTGCTTAATTGCCTTCCTTTGTTCCCTCACCCCGGCTGGCCCTGCCCCCCAGCATGAGGTAAGCCATGTCTATAAAGAAATGGTGGCTTAAGCAACCATCTTACAAGCAAAAAAATAAGAAAAAGAAAAAGAAAAGAATGACCAGAGCCCATTTGGTCACTGGGCTTTTATTGTATAGGATTCTACTAATGACTGAGAAATGTATATCAAACCTGTCATCATAAAGGAAGATTTGTCTATTTTCTCTTATGATTCAACTAGAGGCCCTGTGCACGAAGATTCATGCAAGAATAGGCCTTCCTTCCTCTGGCTGATGGCACTAGCTTCCCTCTGGCACCCAGGACCCAGGCCTTCACTCTGGCCACTGCCTTCAGCCTTCACTCCGGCCGTAGCCTCCTTCTGCCTTCGCTCCAGCCCTGCCGCCCTCCTGTAGCTCCCTCCACACCCCCCCATAGCAGGCATCCCGCCCCACCCCAGCTGCTCTGTGCCTGTGCACACACGCTGCCCAGAGGCCTGGAGTGGCCAGGGCGGGGCAGAACATCTACGTCATCGCCATGGCGATGATGCAAGCATCCCGGCCTGGCTGCCACCATCTTTGTTGCATCACTTTGCATATTCCCTCCTTATTGGCTGTGGGCACTGCCATCTTTGTTGTGGAGTGGTGGTCAATTTGCATATTCTGTCTTTATTACATAGGATTACTCCATTTGTAAATGTGATGCCTCTTTATGTGGTTCATGTAAATATAAGGCTATATTTGATGTTGGTGAACAGGGCTTTATAGCTTTGCTCTCACCACACTATTAAACTTTAACTTGCCTTCTCCACTCCTCATCCTTTTTATATACTGTATGGTGTTATTTCTTACATAAATTAATATCATATATATTTTTTAAATATTTTTATTTACCTTTAGGAAGGTAGAGGGAGAGAGAGAAATGTTGATTGACTGTCTCCTGCATGCCACCACAGGGGATATAGCCCACAACCTAAGCATGTGTCCTGTGGGAAATCAAACCAGCAAGCTTCCAATGCATGACTCAAAGCCTAACCAACTGAGCCATACTGTGCAGGGCAATATATTCTATGTATTATAATTTACAATTATACTTTTTATGTATTTTCAGGCCCTTCAAGAAATACTGGAAGACCCAAAATAAGAAATATGCTATAATTTGCTGATGTATCCAAGTGCCTAGAACAGTGCCTGGCACATAATAGCCTCCCAATAAATATTGAATGAAAAGTCTATTTCATTTGGTCTTTTGTTCTTCTTAGTTTAGAATTTGATTGTTATATTTGCCTATACTTCTGTTTCCAAATGTTCTCTAGTTTCATGCTTTAGATTTAAAATTATTTGCAATCCACTCAAAAAATGTGTGTGTGTGTATGTTTTTTAACTGAAACCATTGATGCATTTACCATAATTATAATTTCTGATCTATTTGGATGCATATATAAAATTTTATTTTTTGTTTCCTGCTCATCCAAACTGTCCCATAATTCTTTTTTCCTTCTCCTTTGTGGTTGAATTTGGATTATTTGGGTATGTTTTCACATTCTATATTTCTCTCTACTAGTTTGGAAATTATATATATATATATACACTTATCCTAATGTTTTAGTAGCCACCTAATGATTGTAACATATATTCTTAACTTGTCAAAATCTAAAGGTTATCTATATTTTTATCTTCCTCTTATACAACAAATTGAACACTTTAATTCCACTCCCACTCTCCATCCCAACATATATATGATTGAGCATTTCCATTTATTTTTCCTTTTTAAATCATATTTGAATCATATTTTCTTATTTCTACTGTTTAACTTAGTTTAGATTTAATCTTCTTTTAACCTCTGATTTACTACCTGGGATTAGTTTCCACTTGTCTCAAGTACATTCTTTAGAAATTCCTTTAATGAGGTTGTGCTGGTGGCAAGAAGTTTCATCTTTGTTGTCTGCAATGTGCTTGTTTTGTACTTATTTCTGACAGCTATTTTCCCTGAGTATAGACTTTTCAGTTTACTGTTAGTTTCTCTCAGCACATTGAAAATCGGTTTGCCCTCTTCTCTGACTTCCTTTGTTACTAATAAAAAATTAGTACAGTTCCAACATCTCCTCACCAAAGATCATCTGTCTGTTTTTCTGGCTACTTTTAATATCTTCTTGTTGCTTTGATGCCCTACAGTTTCACTCTTATTTGTTGAAGTGAGAATTCTTTCTTAATTATTTTCTTGGGGTTTGTTAGATTTTTTGAATTTGTGGATTGGTGTGTTTCAGTTCAGAAAAACATTCAACCATTACTCCTTTAAATATTTTCTCTATAGTCCTCTCTTCTCTGTTTTATCCACCAGCATCTTTTGCCTGTTTAATTGGATTCTGGCCTTTTCTTTTTCAAACCTGTCCTTCACTCACCAGTAAGAAGTCCCTGACATTATTGAGGGGGTAACCCTTTGGGGTTTATGGTAAAAGTTCCCTTTGAGACCCCTTTTGAATCAGCCCATGTCTTTGACTCTCATGTCAGTGTGGCTTTGAGGAGCAAAGTTTAAGTCCTCCACATTTGGTAAAGTACCCTCAGAGTGACAGCAAGCTGCTATACTTCACCTATCTTCACCTATGCCTCTGAGTTTCCACTTTCACTTTCCAGCCGAGAAAGCTCATTTTATTGCCTGCTCATGCATGCTTTAATATATCTATCTATCTATCTATATATATATATATATAGATATATCTATATATATATATAGATAGATACACACACACACACACACACACACACACACACACACACACACACTAGAGGCCTGGTGCATGAAATTTGTGCACTGGAGGGGGGTTTGTCCCTCAGCCCAACCTGCACCCTCTCCAATCTTGGACCCCTCGGGGGATGTCCGACTGCCTGCTTAGGCCCGATCCTGGATTGGGCCTAAGCAGGCAGTCAGATATCCCTTTCACAATCCGGGATTGCTGGCTCCCAACTGCTTGCTTGTCTGCCTAATTGCCCCTAACCACTTCTGCCTGCCAGCCTGATCACACCCTAACCACTCCCCTGCAAGCTTGATTGATGCCTAACTGCTCCCCTGCCAGCCTGATTGTCCCCTACTGCCCTCCCCTGACAACCCGGTCACCCCCAAATGCCCTCCCTTGCATATTCCCTCTTTATGAGATAGGGTTTTTTCTTTAACATATTGGACAGCCCTAACTGGTTTGGCTCAGTGGATGGAGCATTGGCCTGCAGACTCAAGGGTCCTAGGTTCAATTCTGGTCAAGGGCATGTAACTTGTTAGGGGCACATACCCAGTGGGGAGTGTGCAGGAGGCAGCTGATCAATGTTTCTCTCTCATAGTTGTTTCTAGCTCTCTATTCCTTTCCCTTCCTCTCTGTAAAAAAATCAATAAAATATATTTAACAAAAAAAATAAACACTTAAGACTCCCACATATCTGCCTGGCTGGTGTGATTCAGTGGTTGAGACCGCAATTCTGCTGCCACTGGGAAGGGGATCAGGCCTTGAGGGTGCACACTCTTCACAGGCTGAGGCCCTGGCCCAGGCTGTCACTACTGGCCTGGGATCGTGCCTTGTTGTTGCATGCCCTTCACAGGCTAAGACACCAGCCCGAGCTGCTGCCGCTGGGCACTTACTGCAGTGTGGGGGTCCGGGGGCCCCCAGCTGGAAACCCCGAGTTGCCACCGCTGGGCGGACTGGCGGACTCCGGGGTCTGAGAGGACTGGGCACCACCATCTTGTGGCTACAGGTGCTCCATTTTGTCATGGAGTGACAGTTATTTGCATATTACTCTTTTATTAGATAGGATGGTATTTTTCAGTATTTTTAGTCAACTTCAGTGGGATAGTTAATAACCTAGATAGCTGAAAGAGTTTATTTTTATTTGTTTGCTTAGTTTTTCCCTGTTTTTGTCTCCTGAGTTAATGGCTCCCTTTAAGGCAGTGGTTCTCAACCTTCCTAATGCCATGACCCTTTAATACAGTTCCTCATGTTGTGGTGAGCCCCAACCATAAAATTTTTTTGTTGCTACTTCATAACTGTAATTTTGCTACTGTTATGAATCATAATGTAAATATCTGATATGCAGGATGTCTTAGGTAACCCCTGTTTAAGGGTCGTTCGACCCCCAAAGAGGCCACGACCCACAGGTTGAGAACCGCTGCTTTAAGGTAATTTTTTTTGTTTGTTATCTTTGTCTCTTCTCTTTCTCTTTCAAATGTCAGTTCTCCCTGATCGTGTTTCATATTGAGAATAAATTGTTAGAGGAGCTACCTGGAGGTAAGGAGTGAGGGTTTTGACTGCAGGCTTTCCCTGAGGTGACAGGGCAGGAGAGGCTGTTATGTCAGAATGCAGACATTTTCCTTTGGAGATGCTCTACTCCTTAGAGAGGACCCCTCTTCAAATGTGGGGCTATGAATTGGGGGGAAAGTAGATCATCATAGAATCAGCTGTCTCATATGCACATCTTCAACTCATTCCTTCTGTCAGCCCAGGTGTCCCATAGCATTGGAGCTGAAACTTCTGGAGCCCAATCCACTGGATGCTCCAGTCAACACCTGTGGTCACCTCAGCTACAGAGAGATCATATTGACTACGGATGGTATGCCCCAGGTCATCCTTCATCCTTGCCTGCCTTGCAGAAACAGGTTGAAACCTCTTGGCAATGATGCTTACACTCCCAAGTATAGGAGGAGATTCTGAGAAATGGGCTAACATCAATGGGAGACCACAGACTTCCTGGGGACTGTGGTGGTGTGATGTGTGTGAAAATGGTCCTATGGTCTCTTTGCCATTTAATTTCCAGTAAAGTGGTATAGATATTTTTATATGCATGAGAACATAAGTCATGGATTGGAAAAGGGTGTCAAATTGTGAAGAAAACAGGAAATGTTTACAACACCGGAAATTGTCCAGAACAAAGCTGCTAAGTCTTTGAGGTTTTGAGCTTCAAGAGGTGCAGATATAGCTCTGGTGGAGTAGCTCATTTGGTTAGAACAACATCCTTCTACCCAAGGTTGTGGGTTCAATCTCAGGTCAAAGCACATATGGAAGCAAGCAATGAATGCATAAATAAGTGGGACAACAAATTGGTTTCTCTCTCACTCTAAAAATAAAATCAATGCATTAAAAACATAGGTGCAGAAATAGATAGGAACTGATACAAATTCATATTGTAAAAGGGCACCAACAGGAGGTAGTGTGACAACTGTTTGCCCATTTTACAATCAAGCTACCACAACTGAATATTCTGGTGACATCCAATTGTATGTAAGGGACTCTAATTTCACGGCTTTATGAAATTTTAATTTATATGAAATAAATTTCAATACATTCTTTAGTAGATTCAATAATCAATGTTGTGAACATATTTCCCACCAGTCTTGGTATTTCCAATTAGCTTACATATGTGTATATATTTTGACATGAGTATTCAATTTATATTTTATTTCATTTTAATTTTTACCTTTTGATCCCTTTCAACCATTTCTCCCACCCTCATGTCTGGCAACCACCAAACATTATCTGGATTTATTAGCTTGGTTTTTGTTGTTGTTGTTGTTAATCCTCACCTGACTATAGTCCTCCATTGATTTTCAGAGAGAATGGAAGTCGGGAGAGACACACAGAGAGAAACATCAATGTGAGAGAGAAACATCAATTGGTTACCTCTCACACATGCTCTGACCAGGGCCAAGAATGCAGCCTGCAACCAAGGTAAGTGCCCTTGACTGGATTCTAATCCAGGACCTGGCAATTCATGAGCCTACACATCAACCACTGAGTCAAACCACTGACGCCTGAGTTTGCTTCCTTATTTTTATTTTTTATTTGTTTTACATTCCACATATAAGTGAGATCATACAGTATTTGTGTTTCTCTGTTTGACATTTCACTTAGCAAATGCCCTTCAGGTCCATCCATGTCATTGTAAATGTCGAGATTTTTTTTTTAATGGCAGAACAACTATATATATATATATATATATATATATATATATATATATATATATATACAGTTTATTTATCCATTCATCCATAAATAGACACAGGTTGATTCTACCTCTTGTCTATTTTAAATAATGCTGTAATGAATATGGGAGTGAAGATATTTTTTCAAGTTAGTGTTTTTGTTTTCTTCAGCTGAATATACAGTAGCTGAATTGCTAGATCATATGGTAGCTCTATTTTTAATTTTTTGAGGAGCCTCCATACTGTTTTCCACAGTGGCTGCACCAATTTACATTCCCACTAACAGTGCATAAGGGTTCCATTTTCTCCACATCCTCACCAACACCTGTTATTTTTGTCATTGTGATCATAGCCAGTCTGACAGATAGAACTAATATCTAATTGTGGTTTTGATTTCCACTTGCCTGATGACTAATGATGTTGAGCATTTTTTCATGTACCTGTTAGACATCTGTATGTCTTCTTTGGAAAATGTCTATTCAGATTTTCTCCCTATTTTTCAGATCAAATTGTTTGCGTGTTTCTTGCAATTGAGTTGCATGAGTTCTCTGCAGAACTTGGATATTGTAAATATATTCTCCCATTCAATATGGTGCCTTTACATTTTGTTGCTGGCTTCCTTTGCTGTGCAGAAGCTTTTTAGTTTGTTGTAGTCCCACTTGTTTATTTTTGCTTTTGCTTTTGGTGTCAGATTCAAATAATCATCACCAAGACCTGAGTCAAGGAGTTTACCACATATGTTTTTGTATAGGAGTTTCATTGTCAGGTCTATGTTTTTCAAGTCTTTAATTCATTTCGATTAATTTTTGTGTCTAGTGTAAAACAGTGGTCAACTTCTATTCTTTTGCCTGTGACTGTCCAGGTCTCCCAACATCTGTTATTAAAGAGACTGTTGTTTTCCTATTGTATATTCTTAGCTCCTTTGTCATAAACTAATTGACAATATATGAGTAGGTTTATTTCTGGGCTATTTTGTTTCAATGATCTATGTATCTGTCTCTATGCCAGTGTCATACTGTTTTATTTATTGTAGTTTTGTCATAAAGTTTAAAATCAGTTGGCATGATGCATCTGGCTTTGTTCTTTCTCAAGATTGCTTTGGTAAGTCGAAGTCTTTTGTTTCCATACAAGTGTGAGGATTATTTGTTCTAGTTCTGTGAAAAATGAACAAATAATCCTCACTATAGTTTTTCCTTCCCTAGAATTTCATATTATTCAATGTAGAAGAAGTAGTCGTTTGTACTTGATCAGTTTCACTTTGAATTTCTGTTCAGATTCATCCATGCTGTGACATGTATGTCTTTTTGTTCTCTTTCATTGCTGACTATAAGTCCATAGTATGTATATTGATATCCTTGGTCTGCTGTAAAACACTACCAATAATTGGGTGACTTAAAACAACAGAAACTTATTCTCTCACAGTTCTGGAGGCTAAAAGTCTGAAATCAAGGTGTCTTCCGGGCCATGCCATCACCGTGGGCTCTGGGAGAGAATCTGTTCTTAGCTTCTTTCTTTTCTTTTTTTTTTAGCTTCTGGTGTTGCCAGTAATCCTTGGTGCTCACTGCCTTTGTACTCATCACTCAGGTCTCTGCCTCCATTGTCCTTCTTATAAGGACACCTATAATATTAGATTAAGGGACTACCCAGCTCCAGTATGACACCATCTAAACAAATTATATCTCCTAAGGACCTATTTTTAAATAAAAACATATTCTGAGATTTCAGGTGTTAAAACTTTAACAACTCTTTTTAGGGGGCACAATTTAACCCACACCAGTATGGATATATCAGAATTTGTTTATTCATTTACCAATTGAAGAACATTTGGGTGCTTCCAGTGTGAGCTATTATGAGTATTATACTGGTTATTATACATTTGGGTGCTTCCAGTGTGAGCTATTATGAATATTATACTGGTTATTATACAGGCATTCAAATACAAGTCTATGTTTTTATTTCTGTTAAGAAAATCACTAGAATTGGGGTAGCTAGTTTGCATGTTTAATTTTATAAGATACTGTCTATCCCCCCCTCCCCCATATGTGGTAGCTTTATTTTTTTTCTTATATAAAATCTTTATTGTTGAGGGTATTACAGATGTTCCCCTTTTTGTCCCCATTGCCCCCATTCCACCTGGTTCCCACCCCACCCCATCCCATGTCTTCACCACCCAATTTTCTGTCTCCATAGGTAATGCATATACGCATATAAGATCTTTAGTTTATCTCTTTCTGCTCCACCTTCTCCCTTCCCTCTGAGATTTAGTCTGTTCCGTGTTTCCATGCTTCTGATTCTATTTAATTCATCAGTTTATTCTGTTTATTAGATATCTTGTTCATTTATTTTATTCATAGACTTAATTGTTAAACATATGTATTAATTGCCATTTTAATGCTCATATTTTTATATTATTTTTTTTCTTTCTCTCCTTAAAGAACATGCTTCAAAATTTCATGTAATACTGGTTTAGTGGTGATAAACTCCTTGTCAGTGAAGCTCTTTATCTGACCCTCAATTCTAAATGATAGCTTTTGATGGCTAGAGTAATCATGGTTGTAAGCCCTTGATATCCATCACTTTGAATATTTTTGCCAATCTCTTCTGGCCTGCAAAGTTTCTGTTGATAAATTAGCTGACAGCCCTATGAGTGCTTCCTTGTAGGTAACTAATTGCTTTTCTCTTGTTTCTTTTAAGATTCTCTCTTTGTCTTTAACCTTTGGCATTTTTTTCATATATTTTTTCTTTATTGAATAAGGTATTACATATGTGTCCTTATCGCCCATTGCCCACCCCATGCCCACTCATGCCCTCACTCCCCTGGTGTCTGTGTCCATTGGCTAGGCTTATATGCATGCATAGAAGTCCGTTGGTTGATCTCTCCCCTTTACTTCCACCCTCCCCTATCTTCCCTTTAAGGTTTGACAGTCTGATTGATGCTTCTCTGTCTCTGGATTTGTGGTTTTTTTTCTCATCAATTTATGTTGTTCATTATATTCCATAAATCAGTGAGATCATGTGATATTTATCTTTCTTTGACTGGCTTGTTTCACTTAGCATAATGTTCTCCAGTTCCATCCATGCTGTTGCAAATGATAATAATTCATTCTTTTTTAGCACAGCATAGTATTCCAGTGTGTAGATGTACCACAGTTTTTTAATCCACTCATCTGCTGAGGGGCACTTATCATGTTTCTAAATCTTAGCTATGGTAAATTGTGCTGTTATGAACATAGGGGTGCATATATCCTCTCTGATTGGTGTTTCTAGTTTCTTGGGATATATCCCTAGAAGTGGGATCACTGGGTCAAATGGGAGTTCCATTTTTAGTTTTTTGAGGAAACTCCATACTGTTCTCCACAGTGGCTGCACCAGTCTGCATTCCCACCAGCAGTGCAGGAGGGTTCCTTTTTCTCCACTTCCTCGCCAGCACTTGTCATTTGTTGATTTGTTGATGATTGCCATTCTGACAGGTATGAGATGGTACTGTATTGTCATTTTGATTTGCATCTCTCAGATAATTAGTGACTTTGAGCATGTTTTCATATGTCTCTTGGCCTTCCTTCTGTCTTCTTTCTAAAAGATTCTATTTAGGTCCGTTGCCAATTTTTTTTATTGGATCATTTATCTTCTTTTTATTAAGTTGTACAAGTTCCCTGTAGATGTTGGAGATTAAATCTTTATCAATGATAACATTTGCAAA